>JAVSBS010005065.1:0-45846 GCA_033124195.1 Coracias cyanogaster | reverse complement strand
CCTTCTCTGGAGAGATTCCAAAGGTGCCTGGACACGATCCTGGGCCCCCTGCTCTGGGTGACCTGCTGGAGCAGGGGTTGGACCAGGTGACCTCCAGAGGTCCCTTTCAACCCCACCATGCCGGGACTCTGTGAGAATGCTGGACGCAGAATATCCATTGGTAGGTAGGCTTAGGGATATTTTCTTGTTTTTCATTTTTTAAAAGTTCTAGAGATGACCTTGGCAGGTCCAGACAACAAGCAAAAACCAGTACCTGTGGCGCGTTCTGTGCTAGGGCAAACACTTGCTGTGAGTGAGGAGGAGGGAAGAGTTGTTGCTGTGTTTGTATACCAGGAGACGGCTGCCCACCTACAGCATACTGGCTCATCTGCTGGGATAGAGACAACAGACGTGTCAGTCTTGAAATCACCAACATCTTGTCCTAAGAAGTGTTGCAACAATAAGCCATCGAGGCCTGCTCTTACATTTGCTCCATGTGTTGAAATAGAATTCAGTCCCAGGATTCCCTGGGGCAGGCTGGCCTGGACATGAATCATCGCTCCAGGCGCTCCTGTCGAGTGCATGTTGCTTGCCACAGGACCTGTTGTGGAGAGAGCAAAGGCAACGAAAGTTCGCATGAAAGTACGTTTGAGAAAAGGGAGCCGACATCTATTTTTAACAGACGCCGTCGAGCGCAGCGATGCTGTGGAGTGGATAATCACTTTGCCATCCCCGAAGAACCTGAGCATTTCACAAGCTGCAAAGATGACATCAGCCGCTTCTAAAACTTGTTATGCAGGGAATGAAAGATGACAGCTGTTTAAGAGTCCACAACAGTGTTACAGACATGGTATCTTACAAAAGGGAAAAAAAAGCCTTAAAACCCATATTCAGCACTCTGTAGAGCAGAAGATTTCTGCTCTAGAGCAAGCGAGCTGCCAGGCTGAGCTCTCCCAGCAGGACGCCGCGGAGAACAAGTGTGTTTACCTAAAGGATGTTCGTGAAGGCAAGAAGAGCGTTCGATGAGCACATGCTGTAAGCCTCTGTGAGGCAAACAGGTATCTCATTTACCCCATACCCTTAATTTTATCAATGTTGAAACAAACAAGAAAGGTTAATTACCCAATTTCAAAGCTGTTGGAAACCTCTGAAATGCAAGTCTTAAATAACTTGGGCCCAAGTTCATGCAACAAGGCACCGGCAACTACACTGAGGAGAAAGGCTGAGCAGATCCTAAGACCTCTGTTGTCACTGCTGGGGCTCTCTGCCTCTTGTAATGAAGCAACTCGGACCAGCAGCAGCCTGGTCAGGTGGCAACCAGGCCTTCTGACAGGCAGCAAAATGTAACGCACTTAAAAGGAATCTACTCATGGGAAAGCTGACCTGTGCGGGGAAAGGAAGGAGGCTGGAGGCTGAGTCGTTGAAAGAGCAGCTATTTACCACCCTAACAGCCTACCTGTCTGGTGTAGCATCGCGTTCTGGGCACCGAGGCTGAAATCCATTCTTCCACTGGCCATCTGTTGTAACCGAGGAACATCAACAGATGTCAGCCACGACAAGGACTGTAAGTCACTGGGGAGGTCATCTTCACTCAGCTGGGAGGGGTCAGAAGCTAAGAGTCTGCAAAACAGCACGGAAGGTTAGTGGAGAGCAGAGATGCTGCTACGCTGGCCATGGTAAGGGGGGAGGTGCCTGGGATGCCAAAGCTCACGTAGGTCAGTGGGGAAAACCCAGAATTCACATGCAACCTTTGGTTTCACAGCCAGCTGGTTACTGCCGACCTTTCCCTGATCATACAATTTGAGATAGTTGGTTAAGAAGACCTCTTGTGCAGCATTTGCTGGGGAAGGAGGCCTAAGAACCTGGAAGAGAAACTGCCTAGAAACAAAGCCAGAGCCGATTCATTATTTTCACATCTGTCAGAAATTCGCACTTGTTTGGCTTTGATGTTGAAGAAACCTGTCAGGACTTTTAACCCGACGATTTTGCATTAACCTTGAAATCCAGTGAGCAGCTGGCCTTGGCCAGAGTTTCTGTGCCTCGCTCCTCAAGGAGCGGTGTGTGCTGCTGCCCTGGACCCCTGGAGAGGGCTTTTCCCAGCCACCGCATCCCAGCGGCAGGGACGCATCCGCTGCATAAGCAGAACTTTACAGAATGATCTCTTCCAGTCAGATACATGAAGTTATTGGCACTTCACAAGGAACCACGAAGCACATGAAAGAATTTCTGAGGCGGTTTTCGACACACTGAAGGCTCAGAATGAAAAGCTCGTGACTGAAGACATGGTAAAAACCCAGCCTGCCAACAAACGCAGGCATGACGATGACAGGCTGCTTTTGGTTCAAAGCTCAGTTCTTGACACATTCTGCATGCTCCAGCCCACCTCTTTTGTTTTGCTTCTGATAGAGTGCATGGGACGAAATTGAAATATTGGAATATATTTACAGAAAATGTCTCAAAAATTCCCAGGTGGTCAATACTCCCTTTAAAGTCAATAGAAGGACTATTGCAAATGAAGGGCTAAACTGCTTTTACTGGCGTCAAACAGCGTTACAGAAGGCAGCGGTATCTCGAGGAGTAAAGCAGTAATTAGAACGTGACAGGAAGTTATCATCAGATACCCAGGGTAAACCCAAAGGGATTCAGGTCCAGGAAAACAGCTTTCTCTTCCAGGAGAACATAGTTTAGTTGGATGAGGTTGGTTTTGCTTTCAAAACAAAGCCTTTAAAGAGCTCTCTCCTCGATGTGGTAAAGCCAGCTGTGTGGTACTAATGCGTGTTGGTTGCCAAATGAGGAGGCAGAGCCTTAAATAAATCTGGTCTCTTGCTGAAGCATCTTTTATGTTTTACATGATTCTAAATCAGCTTAAAAGAATGAAGCAGAACTCTAGTGCCTGGCTGGTGGGGAGCTTTCAGCTCCTCTATTCATGATTTTCAGAAACATTTTCCCTAAACTATTATCTGCGGGATCTTTAAAGCAGAATGTAATTTATTTGTTTGTACAAAGATTTTTAAAAGAAGGAAAGGAAAGGAAAAAAAAAAACCAAACCCAACACCTGACCAGGAGCCAAAAGCTCAAATCCTGTCCAAAAAACATCTTCAACTCTCTCCCAGCCTACCCTGTTTTCTTTCTCCTACTGTAGTTATAGTGCAATAATTAGCATTGCCATGGTTACCGCTGTTCAGTTATTTTGTGAGGCCTGGGACTTAAATACATAAAAAGACTATCAGGTGACAGCTCTCCCAGCCTGGAGATTGGCTGGATTGGAAGTAAACAAGAGCATTAAATGATTTGAAAACTGGGCAGGCTCATGTCGTTTGCAACAGTTGGGCCCATTCATGGGAAGCCGATAACCCATTGTGCGGCCAACGACTGCTGCCCGGTGGCACGTGGCCTCGATTGTTTTTGAGATTCTTGCTTAATTGTTTCCCCCCCTCTTTCCCCTTCTTCCTTTTTACAAACTTCACATTAATCTGGCTGAATGACAGCCGACACACAACACACATCCACATGCCATCTGGCACCCCGGGCCCTGCCAGTCCTCCCAGACAAGTCAGCTCCTTCAACAAACAACGGGGTCAGCTGGGCGGCGAGGGTCAGCACCCACCGCACACGCCTCCTGTCAGGCCATGAATCCGCCACATGCCCTCGCCGCAGCTCCGCGTGGGACGGGCGGCTCCGCGCCGGAGGATCTGTCACGGCGGTCGTGGTGCTGCCCCGCAGCCCGCCGGCTTTAGCTTTCCGGGAAACGAAAGCCTCTGCTTCACGCTCACCCGAGGTGCGCTCATCCTGGGGCTCTTTCGAGGTGGGAGGATGGCTGGTGATGCCCTGGGATGCCATCGGGAGCGTGGACTACAGCTCTCCAGCTTGCCCATTGGCATCATGCAGCATCCTGGTGATGCAGACTCGGGCGGCTCGCTCCCTCTCGCTGTGGATCCAAACCGGGCAAGGAAGTTGGCTGAACTTTTAAGTTGATAAAAGAGTCATTGGGCTCTATTTTCATAGAATCCTAGAATGGTTTGGGTTGGAAGGGACCTTAAAGATCATCTATTTCCAACCCCCTGCCATGGCAGGGATACCTCCTACTACCAGGTTACTCAAAGCCTTGTCCGACCTGTCCTTGAATACCTCCGGGGATGGAGCATCCACAAATTCCCTGGGCACCCTATTAAACAGATACAAAGATGTAATAATATATCAGAACCAGATAAAGTGTGTGAGCCAGCTCCTTTTCCAAGACAAAGACATTTCCCTCCCTTCCCCATCCCAGCATGGGATGTTCAAATTTGAGCTTACAGTTCTTCTAAAATCACCTCTAACGGTTTACTTATGCTTTTTAAATGAATTTGCTAGTTGTCAGAATAACTATTTTCATTAATAGCAGGGAAAGCAGTATCAGAATAAAATCAGATCAGAATAAGAATAAAATATTTCACATTTAACGACTATTCTTCCGGTTGTCCTCAAAACCAGTGTTGAAATCTCTTGTGTCCTAAAGCAGGTGGAACTGCTTGAACTATGCCCATCGCCGTCTGACTGAGGTGTTTTAAATGCCCAGATATATTCTGCAGCATAAAACCAGCCTATCTCAGAGTACCTCAATGTGCATCCTGCTTTTAGGGGAAAAAAATGCTAATCTAAGTGCCTCTGGAAAGGGAGCTGTGCACAGTAACACCCCACACTTTCATCTCAAGGGTCTCAACCTTCCCAACCTGAAAAATTGCCTGAGCCAAGACAACCTCAAATATGTAAGTACCGACTGTGACAGCGTGTGTACTTGGATTCTTTTCCCCTCCACCCCCCCCTTTTTGGTCTCACGTTTGAGGGTAAACCTCAGGAGTCAGAGCCCCTGTCTTTGGAGGGGTGTTCAGAGCGCCTGGCACAATGGGGCACTGTAGGAAAAGCAGCCATTGCCTTTCAATGCATGTAAATGAGATAAATAGTGATACGCCGTAATTAATGCACCCTACTGCAAACGTCCCCAGCTGCACATTCCCCAGGGCTGCCGGGGGTATGCGCTGAACCACTAAACCCCTGCGAAGAAAAGGTTGTGCTCGCACCGAATGTGCTGCAAACCTGATATTAATTTTTAAAGGCGTGGTGAAATGAGGCAGCTCCGTTTGTACCCCTCTCCTTCCAGATCCCTGCAGGAAAACACCTTTCTGTTTCTCCCTCTGTCCTAGAAGGGCACCTGCATTAGTAAGAATCCACGTGATGCTGAGGATTTAAGGCCCCGTTCTGTCTGTATCAGAGGACGCTGCCCTCCCGTGCAACGTGTCCTGAGAGGCACGGGAGGTGATGCAGAAATGCCCAGTGGTAGCGTTAGCCTTTGCTATCTGCTCCATCAGGCACTGCCCAAAATGTCTATCTAATAACGGCTGTTGGCCACCAGCCAGCCCACACAAAGTTGTCTTTTCCAAAAATCAGGAAAAATACCCCTTAGAATGAAACTTCTTCCAGATCTCCCAGCACAGAGCTCCAGACCTTCCTGCCTGCAGTCGTGGAGAAATTGGACTCCTGCACTGGTTGTGTCCCCGGTGGAGCTCACTAGAGCCTGTCAGCACCGCAAAATCATCGGCTAGATGTACCTAAAGATATCTCTACTCTTTTCCCCCCCTCAGGTACATCCTGCTGGCACAACCTTGAGGGAATCTGCAACTAACATCAAAGCTGAATTTGAATCTATATTCATAGGCCTGACTTTACTGTCTTGAGCTGTTCTAATGAGCTGGGTCTAAGGTAGTTCAGAAGCTGCTGTGGAGGTGAAGTCCCCGCCTCTACCTTTGCCACAGTATGGAGAAAGGGCCACCAGAGACTACAGGGACCATCTCTTCCACAGCTTCATGGAAAAGTCTGCCAAACGAGTTTGTTAGGACTAAAGGAAAGCTCAGCACACCTTAAGCTATTTTATCTCCAGGTAGTTCAGCCTGTCAGCGGGTGTTTCAGTTTATGAGGTGGTGTGCAGAGGTACACAGTCCTGTGCACGTTGCACCATTCATACTTCAGAGGACTTTGCTCGTTTGCTCTGGAGTCTGTCCCTAAATGATATAAAGCACCAAACTGGATGTTATTGTAGGGGAACCCAATGCTGCAGGTTCTCTCAAAGGCATGAGTGGGGCTGGGAACACCCCCTGAAAGACCAGGTCTCTGACTCCTGAGGTTTAGCCTCAAATGTGAGATGAAAAAGTGGGTGGAAGGGAAAAGAATCAACTCATCTTGGCCTCTATTCTAAACAAAGTCAGACCAAACCACTGCTGTTGCCTTTGGCATATTCAACTTCAACCATAACATTACGATGTCTCTCACTCGATGGACAGCATTTACTGCCATTGTCAGCACTAACATCTGAGCTTTCTGCCCATGCTTAAGTAATACAACTTCTCAACAAGTAGGAGCAATTAGGGGTGATAGACTCTTAATTAGCTGCTTGCAACGGCTTATCCACTGGGAGTGACAACTGAACAGGAAGAGTCCTGAGAAAAACCTCTTCCTGAAGTGGTGATGAGATATTATTTTCTCTTGTCTGGGATTACATAATGTCCTCAGAACAATCGCGGTGATTTCTCCTATGTAAAACAACACAAGGAAAATATTTGTGTTTTGTGACTCTTCAGCTGTCTCCATGGGGAGAAGAATCCTCCATTTTACTGAAGGAGCCAACTTCGCCCTCTCCTTTTGCTCCTCACTCCATCTGCTCTGTTCCTTCTCTCCATGCATGTCTCTTCCCACCTTCCTTCCTTGCAGGTTCTTCTCCCTGTACTAGGTTCTGTTTTCTGCACTCACTCCTCCCCGTTCCCGCACCAGCTCCTCTCCTGCTTCAGCCAGCAGCTCTCACTGCTGCTCTCAGTCTGTGAGTCCTCGCTGCCTCTTGAAGACACGCTACCCATCCAGTCCCGAACCACCAGCCCACCCTTCTCCTCCCTGTCTTCAAGCCCTTTGAATAACTTCTGGCCTTGCTGGAAATAAGAGCAGAAATTAGGGACCTTTCCAGGGACAGCCAGAAAGTCCCTCCTCCTCAAGAAACTTTGGATTACAAGACCCAAAACCAGTGAGGAAAAAGCAAATAACATGTTTACCCTGTCAGGTGTTGCTGTGCTCCTTCTCTTACCCCATGGTTTGGAAGAGAAGATGATTCTCCAAGAACCTTCTGCAGAGGTACCGAGCGCTAACAGAACAGGCTATGGATGTGCTCCTGGAGACTTTTATACATTTCAGCTCGGTGTTTCACAACCCCTCGTTACATCATCTTGGTAGGAGATGAAGGGAAACTGAATTACAAGTGCCCTACATGGTTTGCTTAAGCCTGAGAGGAAGTTAGC
Source organism: Coracias cyanogaster (assembly GCA_033124195.1). NCBI lineage: Eukaryota > Metazoa > Chordata > Aves > Coraciiformes > Coraciidae > Coracias > Coracias cyanogaster. The sequence goes on along the minus strand of JAVSBS010005065.1, from coordinate 38,548 downwards.
AGCAGTGTCAGCACTGAGCTGCCAGCCACTCGCTCCCTGCTCTGCTTTACCCACGTCTCTAGGTTCGGATTTGCCAAAAGCAGCCGGTATCTACTCTGCAATTGGTTTTGTTCAGGGAAAAAAAAAAAAGAGAGAAAAAAAGCCGTGACTAATGTTAAAACAAGCTTCTTCTTGATGCAAAACTATTGAAGTACCTGGCACTACAGGAAGGTTGTCTGTAAAAATCAGCAGCGTTGTTGGAAAGCTGCTTTCCCTTCAGCGTTGCTTCAGCCACTGTTCCTCGGCACTGACCTGCCTGGGCTCTCGTGTAGTTCTTTACTCCAGTGTAAAGGGAATATCAAATGTACTACCCTTTGGTTTGCGCTGTTGTAAGGACACGTCTCCCTTGCACCTGTTTCTGCTGTGATCGAGCAGCAATCCCACTTCTCACACCTGGGAGCTTTTTAAAATGGGTACCGTAAGAGCAGGGCGCCGGGAGCGTCAGCAATCTCCCAGGAATGCTGAAAAGGTCCCCGTGCCTTTTCCCATTCCTTGTTTTGAACAGGCGGCCGAGCACCAGTTTGAGGTAAGACATGAACTGCATCCTGGTTCGCTGGAGGCAGAGCAGCCTGAGAAGCCTGCGAGACACGGCTACAAACCAGCCCTCCCCATCTCTGCTGTAGCTGGAAGATAGTTTGAGGAGCGAGGGCCACAATTTTTTTATTAATACAGATTAGCACATTTCAGGACCTGCATAGGAAACAGTGGAGCTAATCCACTTAAATCAATCCACAGCAGCCCGAGTTTGACTGATTCCTAGGAGGTTTCTCACATTTTTTTGAAAGAATGAAGCAACTACTGTGATGAAATTCCTCCGACACATCGAGTCATTATCTCACTCCCTGTCAGACACACATGGTGTCAAGGGAATGGACACTGACATTTTCTTCAGGAACGATTACGGTTTACGTTAGTTATGCATTTTTGCAGAAATTTCCTTCATGCAAACTCCCAGGCTCCATCCATCCATCCATCCCTCCATCCCTCCATCCCCAGTGGTGACAGGAGCCCTGAGCTGCAGCTTGCTCTCCAGACACCAAAGTGCAAACCAAACACGAGTCCACCATTTAGGAGGGCTAAAACATGCTGTGTCATAAAGACTTTCCACCTTTTTCACCACTGTAAGGCCCAGAATGTGTAAGTACGGCAGTGACGTGTTTGTGTGTTTGTGCTTCTTAGGATGACCTTATGCTAAACTCTGCTGGCGTAAAGTAATTATTACAACAAAAATTTAATCAGAGTAATGAGCCCATGAATACTGACCAATTTTTTAAGAGCCAAAGGGACAACTAAGATGAGGTGAAGGAGGATATAGTCTATTAATATGTTGAATAATTAATGGCTGAGTTACAAATTTGGTCAAAAAGATTTCTATTCAAAACTGAATTCCTGTTTAACATGCATAGAAAATGCATTGCAAGGCCTATAAAATGCTACTTAAGGCTTCTATCAACCAGAAATACATAGTAATAAAAAAAAATAGAAACAAGGTCCTTACAGAGAATACTGAGCTGCAAAACATGAAGTTATCTTGTTGATCCAGGGTTAGCTTTACATCTGAAGTAATGCTATTTTTTCAGGCAGAATTAGACTTTTTAGTTATTTCTTTCAAAATATAGATGCCACATCGTCACCTAGAGTGATGACTTGGTTCCTTAAATTTGGATTTTCACCCATGCCAAAAAATCCTGAGCAAGTTGTCTCCCTTCTAATGGCTAGTTTTTAATGTCCTGATTTATGATGCGCTATGTGATAAGCCACACACAACTGTACGGAGATTGGGAGCAGCATAGTCCCCAAGAAAAACAAGCACATTCCTGCATTTAAAAATCAAGGATGTTGAATTAGGGAGAGTTCTCTCCCTAGGACAGAGCTTACAGGTTGGTAAGTGTTCCTGCAGTCTTAGCCCAGGCTCACCTTGGCCTCTCATCTGCCTCCCTGGGGCTTCTACTGCCCGAGCCCTGCGGCTTAAGTCTCATTCCGCACTCGTGTACCTCCCAGCAGATCTTTTACTTCTCTTGCACGGGTTATGTATGTTAAATCAGATTAGACTGCAAAAGGAGAGACTACAGGTTTCAATTAACAATATTGCTGGAAGATCACAGCGTTCACGGGCTGAAGAACCTTGTTTCTCAGAGACCAGCTCCAAGCCCACGGGAGCCCTCCACTGATGTCGAAGCCTTTGAGTCAGCTCCCGTAATTTATCATTATTTACAAAGCTTTGTGCTGAAATAACCACAAGTGCGCCACTGCAGAGTAAACTCGTAGTCTGCCTGTTGCTTTGATTCCTACACAAGAATATTTACACTAAAACATAACGTTAGATTATTCATGATAATTAACAAAAGTGCTGAGAGTTAAAAATATTGCAGTGTTGAGAGTTAAAAATATTGCAGTGTTGCAATTCTCTACTTTTATTCCCTGAAATGAAAAATTAACTCATTAGAAGTATTTGTCACTACTTGAGTTATGAAAGTCTCGAAGGTAGTGGCATTTTCTTTGGGAGAGGGAGGGGCACCTGCTGATAGGAAGTATGACTTTGCATCGGTGGCCCAGCAGTGACAGCACCATAAAAACACAGGCATTGGAGAAGATATGATGGCCCTTAATCCTTCCTGGACAGCGTGATGTTTTATATCCCGCAGCTGCATCAGTGGAAGAGATACTTGTCTAAAATAATTTTATGAGGGTGCAAATAGTCCCTGGACTTTGCACAGCAGCTTAACCCTCTTCACTAATCTATGTGCTGCATCTGATTTACTAGAGATGCTTTCGATCCAGAGATCTGCTAAAATCAGGGATTTTTTCCTCCTCATCCATTAAAAGAAAAAAAAAGAAAAATGAAAGAAAAAAACCACACCATTTCGAACTGCGAGCATAAGCTGCACGAAAACCTGTGGGTATTTTCCGATCTGATCCCTCGCTCGCACACCCACCCGCTCCCCTCCCTTTTCAGGGTTCCCTCCCGCGCACTCGCAGGAAAAGCTCCGTCTCCTCCAAGTCCAACTGTCCCATTGAAAGATTCCAAGTGAGACAGAAGAGTATTCTCAGCACAGCCCCAGCCTCCCACTCACTAATTGGAGGCCATTCCCCATTTTGTGGAGCCTTGATGCTCCCCCATGGAGAACTCGGGACTGTGGGTTCCAGTCTCGGACTGTGGTGACAGCAGGAGAGTAAACAGAGCTGATAGAATTTGACAGGTCTATTCTTTTCTTAAAATCATTCAGTCTAAAAGATTTTCTTTTACATAATCCAAAGTGTTTTCTCATGAAGTAGGACAAATACTGCTCTGCGTTTATGGTGCAGTTCAGGTTTTATGCATTTTTATTGGAATTTGCCAGTATTAAATGAGGTCAGATAATTCATTTTAAAGCTGCATTCAAGAAATCACAAGTGGGTTAAAAACTTTAGAGAACGGGGATCTTCGAGTTCGAAATGTTTAACAGGGAATTGAAAGTAGTTTTTAAAAGCAGCTGACCTCTGAATAAAAGAAGCAACTCTTACAATTCCTTTACTGGCAGGAAGAGAAATCCTATCTTTCTCCCCGAAAGAGAGTGGTTTGTTCTGCAGCTCTGAGTTAAAGAATAGTTCTCTCCGTAAAAAGGGTCTTTGTTAAGGTGGTGAGTTCTTCAGAGCACTGAAGATACAGACTTAAACATGAGCATCCAGAAGTCTCTCTCATACGCACCCTTCATTAAATACCGACTAATTTCTTCACAAATATTTACACAGCCAACAAAAATGCCGAGAGCAAACACTGCTTTAGTAAACAGCAAAACAGAGCTCCGCAAACCTTTCTCCACAGCGGCTTCAGTGAGTATAACAAATCACTTGTTGAGCTGCAAGGGGCTGCAGGGCAGCGTTTGCATTTTGAATAGGGAGAGGCTGACAGAAGAATACCTGCGGCAGCCCACTGCTGCCCACAGAAGTGGGGGGAAACCCCCTCAGGCTGCCGGGGAGGCGATAGCCTCTCGCTCCTCATTTTAAAACAAGAAAACAATTTTTTGGTTGTTTTTTTTACTGTGAGAACTGGATCGCGTTCTGCTCTTCTGTATTTCTTGGAACTTTGCATCATGTGACAAGATGTAACCTAAGTTAACCCAGGGCACTGTGATTCACGCAGAGCCAGCCCGTGGCTTCTAACAAGAGCTTTAAGCTCTAAACGGATGCGTGGCAGTACAGGTACATCACCAAAGGCTGGGGACACACCCAGCTTTGTTCCCACCGATATTAGAAGACCTTTTGACGTGTCAGTGCCTTGGAGTACGACAGAAGAACTTGTTTTAATGAAAAGCTCCTCTAGTGTCTATTGCACTTGGTTTAGGCTCCCCGTGAGTACTAGATATCAATGCCAAATGTGGTCCGAAAGGGAACTTTTAAGTAATTATTATTTAACAATAATATCCTTCTCTGGCAACACACGTACAGTAGAGAAAGTTTACTGGAAGCTCAACCCAAAGCTTTCAAGGCGTAGCAACCATAGTTTAGCATCAGACTACTTTAAACAGGAATGCTTCTAAGTAGAGCACTGCAACCAGTCACCAGCTTAGAGATCTAACTTGGAGCAGAGAGCTAAAAAAAATAAAACCAGCTGATTTCTGTCCACGGAGGACTTCTTTTAGGAAACAAGGAGAAAGCGACCCGAAGTGAGCAGGCTGGGCCGGCGCAGCCTCACCTGTACTCCTGCGAAGGGTGGTGGTTTTGCCCTGGGTTCCTAATGACTCCTGACATGATGGACGGGATATCGCTTTCTATCATCTCCTTGGCAGAAGAGGAGGGAAGGGGAGAGAAGGGAGAGAGGCGGGTGAGGCAGCAGTAGCTATCCAGCACTTCAGCAGCGGGCAGGGGACCCCGGGCTGGCACCCAGGGCTGAGCGAAGCCGAGCCCAGCTGCGGGGCCATCACCGTCGCCTCCAGGCGCGTAATTTGGCCCAGGCAACGGAGGCCAAGGGGTCAATCGGCAAAGCTCCGGATGGGAGCCTTGCCCCTCGATGGCGGGGCGGTTCGGGTGTCGGTGCTGGGAGCACCGGGGCCAGCCGGGGAGCGCTCCCGTCCCGGGGCTGCTCTTAAAACTCCCACCAAAGCATGCAGGTCGCGGTCAGGTAGCGTGCGGGGGGCCGAGAGGGGGCCGAGGGGAGAAGCCAGCCCCGGTCGCTGCCCTCGGGCTCTGCCGAGGCCTCCCCGGCCGGGGACGGAGGAGGGTCCCCGCGGCCCGCCGCCCCGACCGCCCGCACCCCCCGGCCCGGCGATTCTTGCTCCTTCCACAAACCTGGCGGGCCGGGGCCCGGGGGCCCGGCGGGAGCTCCGCGGCGGGGTCTCCCTCTGAGGGCGAGGAGTGAGGGCAGGAGGAAGGGGAGGCTTTGGAGCGGGCCCTTCAGGGGGACGGCGGCAGCGGCGGGCAGCCGCGGCGAGTCGGCGGCGGGGCCGGTCTCCTGCCCGTTTTTAAATTTCCCTCTCAGGAGCTGTCCAGCCTGGAGCATGCGCGGCCGCGGCCGCCCGCAGGGTCAGGGCCGGGGCAGGGCCCGGGGAACGCGGCGTTTCCCGGCAGCCGCCGCCCCCCGCGTCCCGCCCCGCCAGCGCCCGGGGGACCTGGCCATGGGGAGGGCGAGCGGGCCGGGCAGGGGGGAGTTAAAAGAAAAAGAACAACAACAAAAAAAACCCAAACCAAACCCCAACTTGTTGCAACTTTGCAGAGAGGGGAAAGGGGGAGGGGGACCCACCCGGCGCGTTCAAACGGCGCTTTGAGCGGGGAGTGAGTGTGTGAGGGGAGCGGGGCCGGGGCAGCGCCTCGGAGCGAGCTTGCGCCGGTTCCCGCAGCCCCGGCTGGGTCCGCGGCGGGAAGGGGTGGGGAGGCCGCGCCCGGGTCCGCCTCTCCCCGCCCGCCTTCCCCGCCGCCGGGCCCGCCGTGCCCGGGCCCGGCCTCCAGCCCCTGCGCCGCCGCGGGAAGGTGCCCGGGAGCAGCCTTGCCTCGGGCGGGCCCGGCGGCGGGAGCCGGGGGAGGCGCCGAACCGCCCGTCCCGCCGGGGTGTGAGGGGCACGGCCCAGCGCTGGCTGCCGGGGCCAGAAAATGGCGTCCCGGGAGGGGAGCCGGGACCTGCTGGGGTGAGGAGGAAGCGCGGCCCTGCGGCCAGGGAGAGGGGACAGCTCGCCCCAGGGGCCTGCAGCCGGGCCGGCGAGAGGAGCCTTCCCCGCTGCGGGGCGGGCAGAGGCGGGGGAAGCGCTTCTCTGCATGGCAGAGCCGGAGAGTGCCCGTGGGGACGGCGGGTGGTGGGGCTGGGGGTGCCCTGTGGGTGTGGGCACCTCCAGCCAGCCAAGGTAGGACACAGAACATAGATAGCAAAGGGAAGAATTCGTTCTACAGCCGTACTTTCACCTCCTTGTTCACCAGAGGCTGAGTGCGGTGCGCCCACCAGATAGCCAAGTCTGACAGGGAAGGCGTGAGGCCGGGACAGCGTTCCCTCCACATGCAGGGAGATGGGAGTGAAGCAGCTCAAGGTCAGCCTCCATGCCAGCCCCAGGGACCCTTGGCCTGGGCTTGCTGGGTCTTTTCTTCAGGTACTTTACCAGAGTTTTCTTCTGACGTGCCCTTCATCAAAACAGCTCCCCAACCTTGCTTGCCATGGAGGGTGGCTTTTATGTTCTAAGCGGTTTGAAGTCAGCGGTGAAACCAGGTCATTTGGACGCTGCATCGGGCGTAAATGTGGAAATACTTTGAGTATACTTTCGGAATGAAAATTAATAAGCTCATTAGAAATTTACTTGCCTTGTACTTGACAGTTTAACTGCACGGTATAGAGGGAATGAAACGTGAAGACAGGGGGGATCTTTTCTTCTGCTCTTAATGAGAATCTGTTCACTTTGATGAGCATCAAATCTCTCTCCGTTAATTACTGTCAATAGAAATGGAGAGTAATCAATACTTCTCAGCATCAAGGCCCGTACCGGGCACATCTGGAGAACTGAAAAGCAGAATAAAAGAAAAAGTCACAGTCCTGCTAGAGCCTAAGGCGTGGAGTTTGCACAGTTGCGAGAGTTCCCTTAATTACAGCGACAACGTTGTGCCGTTTTGTAGCTCATTACAGGGCCATCTTATAGTCGCCGTAGACTTACCTTGTAACTTAAAAAAACACTTTTTGAAAAAAAAAAAAAAAGCATTCCTGTAGCTTAATATTTGCAGGGAGGGGTAAGGATAAAACACACCATTTCTTTTAGACATCCTTGGAATCTGCTGGAGCCTTTGTGTTGGACTTTTCGCTTGAGTGGTTTCCTTGCAGCAGGACATGTGGGCAGCGATTGGTTTCTCTCCGCAGGTGATTAGCGTGCCTCCTGCCTGGGAGGGCCGGATTGTCACAGGTAAGGAGGACGAGGGTGGCTCCTACCCGCCTTGCTCACTGGGGGAGCTTAAACTGAAATGTGGGGGGATAAAGAGCTTAGTTTTTCCAGCCACGTAGAAGAGCACAGAGCACGTTGCAACAAGGAAAGTTCTGGTTAAATAGTATGAAGAAATTTTTCACAATAAGGATAGTTCAGCGTTGCAGTGGGGTGCGGAGGGGTGGTGGGTTGCTGCCCTTGGAGATACTCAGAACTTGGCAGAGCTCTGCGAAAATCCTTCTGCATTGGCCCTGCTTTGAGCAGAGGTTTGGAGCAGGGACCTCCAGAGGTTCCTTCCCACTCAGATGACTCTGCGAGTCCATAAGGGTGGTATGTCGTACCCTTTGGGAGATGCACACAGGGCTATTTGCAGGCTGGGATTTTCATCACTGTTAAGCAGAGCAGGAGGTGGAGCCTCCCAGTTAGCAGCTAAAACACTGTTGAAATGATCAAACAGATTTAAAAGCCGAGTTTCCTCAATAAGCAGCTGGCCTTAGAAGTTATCGTGCATGTTTTTGCTGTTACTTCCATATATTTTTTGAGAAATTCTTTGCCTGTTTGGTGTTACGTCAGTGTAAAGTTTGAATGTAGGCAGACTGCAAGCTGGTGATTGGATTTGGAGAGGTTAAATGTAGCCAGTTTTCCCCTTTTTAGGTGTTTTCTCACCAGTTAATGTTACACTGGAGACATGGTGCACGGAAAGGAATATCGGTGTGTATTCTTTTCTGATATACATTAGCTGGATTTCTTCACCTGACTTAAAATAAGAGAATACAAGATATGGACAATTGCTGTTTCCATTTATCGTCTTTTCTAAGTTAAGGAGTAGGGTAAATTCAGCTCCCACAACTGAAGTTATTTTTACAGTGGATACTAGCAGAGAATTTGATTCATCCAATTTCTATCTATTGTATGTAATGTAAAATCACACATAGCCTTTAAAATAACCTAATGTTCAGCAATAAAATTCTTCATTTGTTTGGAGTAGTTAGTTTGGAGCAAGTAACTAATGCAATAAAATAAGAGGCAAAAGAGATTTGCTTTGTAAAGGCATTGACTTTCTCCAGTGTGAATTTCTTCTGAAAGTACCTTAAATTTCTACCGACTGTCATTTAAACTGTGGTAGCTTCTTTTGGGCGATGAACTGAATTCGTTTCGCTACCAGCTGAGGTCATTGTAAAACAAGTTTGTTTTACTTTCCACACTCCCGTGTGCTGCTTTTGGAGACAAGTCAAAAAAAAAAGCAAAGGAGAGTTGAGGAACCTTCAAAAGCCGAGATTTGTGAGAACTCCGTGGGGACTTTGATGGCCTCTGTGTTCCATCTGTAAAATCAAAGTATTTCCCTGACCTCAGACCAGTTTGGACTGGGACTCATGGTCTCCGTGTTGGACCCAGCACATCTGAAAAGCAGCTTCACGTTGCCTCATCATCTTTTTTTTGTAAAAGGGTGTTAGCGTGTCCTGACCCTTGATCTTCATACTTCTTGCTTGGCATGTTTTCTGATTATAGTCTTCATCCTTCTCTGGCCGGGTATCTAAAATGCGTGGAGAAAGTAATGATGTGAATTAAGATCAGTGCCCTCTATTTAGGCGCTTCTAAAAGCGGTTAGTGCTTCTTAAAAAGGAATAATTTCCTTGCACACTTCAAGCCACCTTTGTTTTATGTGAAAGAGTGGATTCTTTAGCTCCTCCTTTATTTACCCAGTGCCTTTACAATTCATCCTTCCCTTCCCCTCAGTACAAAAGTGAAATATTCTATTTACATTTTAAACTGCAGCTTCATCGTGCAAACTCCCAGTCCCTGAACAAGGTGGGGAGTATGTTATACCTCATCCCCCGGCCAGGGCACAGATTTTGAGTTCATGTTTGTGTTCTTTCCCTCAGAAATAAAACCCCAGCTATTTCAATTACCACAGGCTCTTTTCCTAAGACATGTGCATTCACATCTGAATGAAACGAATGTGCCAGTGGATTCCGTACAACCCATGTTAAATACAGGAAACTTGGCAGGCTTCCTCCTCCTATTGCGATGCAGAAGCGCTGACCGTTTTTTTATTTTAGAATACTGTATCGTAACAAATGATACTTAAAAATCATTTAGTGTGAAATTGCAGATTAATCCCATAGGGATGGGCTTTTAGCTCTCGTCCAGCCACTTGGGAGGATACAGATGGTGAATCTGAGTTTTACAAAAGGCACAATCACTGATTACATGCATGGATGTAACGGACAAAAAGCCCTTCCTCATGGCTAAGGTGAGGAAAATACACCGGAGGTCCTAGTGCCTGGCTTGTTCAGAAAAACCTACGTTTTAAAACGCCTTCGCTGTTGAAACGTTTCATAATGTGTATCACAAGCAAAGGGAACCCTGCTTTTGATGCCCTTTAGGATCCTATTTTTACTTCCTAAGGCGATGACTACTTCTCTTACTCCTTTTTTTGGTGGTTGTTGTGTCTTGAGGCGGCAAACAAACAGTGATTTTTCAGTAGGATTGCGGCAGCTTCTGTCCCTGTCCTCACTGCTAAAACTAATGCCTGCTCCTCTCTGTTCGGCAGGGACGAATTCGGCTTGCTCCGTGGGAAGTGCTGGGAGTCTGGCCGGTAAGAAATGAACCTTCATCCTCGTGGAGATGATACTGCTGCTCTGTGTAGCCATGAAGTTACAGCTACCACCTGACCTACTCAGTGATTTGAATGTAAAATGGTTAATACTTAAGAACAAAATCCATCGTACTGTGTAATCCGTCAGAGCGTGTCTGGGTTCATTAGGGTGAGGGCTGTCATCAGAGGGAGAAGCTTCTTTGCCAGTATCCCAGCTTTCATTTTCCTGTGGGTTAAGATGCAGTTTTTAGAATAATTCTGAAGTTTAGGAAGAAAATCAGCTGGGGAGAGCTGCTCCGTTTTCAGCTGCTCCCGTTACGTGTCTTAGAATTTTTATAAAATACTAAACAAAACTATATATTCAATATATAGTTTTGTTTGAGACTGAAACCATCTCACTACTGTACGTTTGCAGAGCGCCTGGAAAAAGGGGCCTGGGGCTTCTAAATGCCCCCGTAACAGAAATGACACAGGTTTGTTCGATACACGCTTTAAAAGCTGGCAGAGCCACAGCAACAGACCCACCAGGACACACCAAGCCTGACAATCTGTTTATAATTTAGCCACTTAAGCCGGCACATAGCACAATTTTATCTTTGTGAGTGGACTACAAGAGTATTTTGCCTTGATACGCGTCTATTTTTGGCCAAAACAGAGTTTATAGATAGCGTAAATGTGCAGTGCAGTGGTTATTTTATACGATCCTGCGAAGGCAGTGTTGTGACAGGAGAATTCTGGCTGGCTGGTGTGTTTTCCACCACTTCACATGACTGGCGTAATTGCGCTTATCACAGGCCGATAGCAGATTTTAACCCTCAAAATTTCATTAACGAGAAAGCGATCTGTGAGAAATGTCGTTTTAGTGTGTTTTTACTTAGCCTCCAGCAAAAGAGTTACTCTCAGACCTACAGTGCCTCATACAAGATTCTAGGAATGAGAAAAATCAGGACCAAAGCTAAAACGCCTTCCTTGAGCCATTCTGTTGCCTGTAGACGTCATGCCGTGTATGACCATTAGTGTCAGCACGAGCAGGAGGTAATATCCCCTTCTTAGAACGTGTAGGTGCAAAAGGCTGGAATAAAAACTCCCTGTCGCCCTGAATTTTTGATGCCTTAAATTTAGACAAGTGAAGTTAGAACAGATCCTTGCACTATGTAAGCGTAGTATTAATGCTTTTCTCTTTAATTCTGGGTCTAGATTGTATGTTTTTTCAAATATAGAAGGAAATCAATGTACTGCTGGGTGATGGATAGAATTTAGAATGTATGTTGTCAGCGGAAGAGACTATTTCAGCAACAGGCTGTGCTGCAGACAGAATGGTCAGCTTTGATCTCTTCATTGCTCTTTTGTAGACTGCGCTCCATTTGTGGCTGAAGAACACTGCAGAGAATCGCGTGCAGGTCTCACTGATTTCTTCACCGGAGTAATGAGCTTTTCCTAAAACGATATTCCTGATTGTTTTCAGCAAATCTCCCTGGACTGTGCAGGTAATGAGAGCGAGTGTTTTTATCTATACCTGTGCTCACACAAAGGTTTTCCTTTTTTGTAGATGAGAAGTTAGGGAAGAAGATGAAAGGAAAACTTTGCAGCTACCTCCTTTCAGCTTTGGCTAAATAAACCACTTTTTGTCGTAGAAGCAGTGAACATTGACTGCATAAGTACCTTGGGAAATTTGTCTCTGCGGGGCTGTTTGTTGCCTCAGTTGGAGGCACAGCTGAGTCTTCGGCCCTGGAAAGACTAAATCAGCTGCTTCACACAGCGGTGGACCCCTGGAGCATGACTGATTAGCAATAGTTTGGCCCACCTTGCTTCCCAGCAAGGCTGCTGGGCTGTCAAACCTTGGCAGAGTGGGATCTGGTTTGCCCTGGATGTTATGTGCTGAGCCGCATCGAGAGAGGCTTCACGTGGAGGCCACGGTCTGGCCGGGTTCAAACTGATGTTTCTTACATAGAACTGCGGCGACAAGCCAACAGCTAGAGGAGGGCCAAGGTCTAGCTTGAGATGGCAAAGTTTGCAGAAGTCAGGGCTTCTTGATCGCGTTAGTTTATTAACCATGACTAGATTACTCAAGCAGAGTACTCCTTGAGGTTTCCGGAGAAAAACGTTCGTGATGAGTACACCATTTTCTTCTCAGTTTCTCTTTCTGTGGTATTTCCAGCATGTACACAGACACATTCCATCTCAGATAAGAGATAACACCCACAGGCTGCCAGGGTGATGCTCGAAATGTGTAAAGCCCAAACACAACATGATAAAGGACTTTTGTAATCTGTGACAGAACGATAGGTTTCCATTTTCTTCCTCGCTTCCGTAAACGTCAGGGGAATATGTGACTAGTTTTACGCAGGTATCGTACCCCATGAAAGCAAATCTACGTTCTCGCCAGTTGTTGGAGAATGTCGAGTGTTTTCTGGGATTCCTGGTGAGTGCATAACAATAACGTTACAGGTGAAAGCATCCCGCAGAAACCAACACTGTGAGAATTCCTCTGAAGTCACTGAGACTATCCAAGATAAGCGCGTATATATTTTTCTGAGGGTCTGAGATGGAAGATCCCTTCTTTTAATGAGACTGTCATCAAATTGGCATCATCGAGAGGCAGTCAGTTCTGTGATGAGCAGCGTCTCTAGCAGGTCTCCTGCTACCTCAGCATCTCCCTTCTAAACAATATCCCGGTTTGGATGAGTGTCGTTTCAGGCTTACGTGACTCAGAAATCTAATTAAACCATTTCTGCACCTTCCCTGCCCAGAATTCTTCATTTCGGTAATTAGAAGACACCGCAGTACAGACACGCTGGTTCATCAGATTTTAGGCTACGAGACTTAAAACTAACATTTTCAAAAGCATTTCATGGTTTGAAAGAATGGTCAATTAACCTTCAGTTTCCTGTGGGGAACCCTGCAAAGAACTGTCAACAGTTCAGTTTAGAGAGATTTGTCCAGTGACCTAGGAGGCCACGAAGTTCACAAATGCATGTAACAGTGTCATCATAGATTTGTTTCCTGGGTTACTATCGCAGGAGAAAAAACCCAATTGTTTGGCACTTTGTGCTGCGCTACGCAGGTGACCAGCAGGGTGATGGGGAGTGCCCCGGGGCTGTGATGTGCTCCAGCACAGCCTCTTCACAACTAGAACCGCTCCACAGGAAAGAAGAAAAGCTCTGGTATCGTCAAGAGGAATTCTGTGCCTCCTTTTCTTCCATAAGGTTCTGTTGGGTTTTTTTAAGATGGGGCCGGGGGGAATTCATCGCCTGCCTGCTGAGTTTCTTTGTATTTCGAATTCTCTTCAAATGGCAGCGTAAGATAAACGTTTGATTATTCTAGCGGTGACAGTCTTCAGATGTAAGTGATAGCAACGTCTCACTTTTTATTCTGGATGAAGGGCATTCTGTGGAGCAGTAGAAATCGGTTCCGGGGATGCACCCGCTGAAGGGAGGCAGGCGTACCCACTCTGAGCCCCTTCTGATCTGATGGTGACAATTGAAAACAAACCAAAAGTCTAATCGTGGCCATCGAAGTCAAAAGAATCTCTGCTTTCAGGAGGGAGGCAAAACTGGCCATAAATAAAATTATCTTCTATGCAGGATTTGATAACATGGAAGTTGAAATCCAGCAGCAGGCATTTGGCTTCGCTTTTACTTCAGTGCTCTATCAGCACAGGGTTCTAGCACCACTTTGCAAGCTGCGTGGAAAAGAGAATGTTGTTTTTTTTTAACTCAGCATCAGAATGTTACCCCTGGCCAGCCTGGCAAATGGGAGTCTGAGATATTCTTGTCTTTACTGGTTGCCAGTTGTGTGGATTATTTCAGTGCTTTCCTACGCACGACTCTGAACGCCGCGTATCCTTCCGTGGCACTTAAGTATCTCATTTAAAATACCCGGCAGTGCTGGATGATGGCACCGTGCCCTCGGGTGAAACGAAAACAGCCTCGTGTGAACACAGAGCTCCTGCATTAAATCTGATTTTCCCAGCTTTTGTCCTTCTGTCACACCCCGACCGCTTTCACAAGTCTTGTCTGGGCTGTTGCTTCACGATTGTAACTGTCTGTGGTGCAGTTTAAGACACTCCAGCTGATCCTCTGTGATGCTCCAAACTCAACATTTTAGTTTAGGAAGTAAAGGGAAGGGTTTGCTTAAGTGCTGTTTTCAGTGCACACTTATATTTTGGGGTAAGATTTTAGTTGTCTTCTGTAAGATTTTATTCATCATCATGTGCACTGTTTTTGGATGTAGTTCAGTTGATTACACAGGGCTCTGGTTAGAATATATATTGTCGTGTTTTACCCATCAGTGTAGGCATGTAGCAAAAAAATCACTTCTCTAAACTGAAAAATATTTATGTGTTAGTGTTCCTTAAGAACTAAGAAATTTCAGTGTTTACAGAGTATCCTTTAACGTCCGATATTAGGATTTCACTGCCTTCCTTTCAAGCTGTGATTTAAAAAAAGGAATCTAATCCAAACGCCTCTTCTCATCATCTTTTCAATGTTTTGTTTCCCTCGAGTATTGAGAGCTGATGCCAAAGGTTCTTATTCCCTCCAGATACGTACGGCGGAGGGTGAGTTTGAGCAGGGGAGGCAATCAGGGGATTTGTTCTTTCTCGTGGTTTTTATCTTCTGCGTGGGAAAGTCCCTGGTGAAGAGCTGGGTCTGTGGCGATGCTCTGGGCTGGGGGTGCAGCAGCCTCCCCTCGGCCGCCGCCGCTGCTCGGATCCTGCAGCATCCTGCCCCTCGCTCCAGTTGGAGACAGCGAAACTAGAAACCACCCAATTTCCTGCACGGTGCTGAAAACATAAACTTCAGTGCCTCAAAAAGTTGTTTGGAATTAGCCACTGAAAGGACTCATTAATTAGGTGGGTTGCGCTGAACAGGTAGTGCCATAGCAGGGTTGTCTGCGCCTTGTTTAGTTCTTCTGTAGAACAGAACGATGCTGTCACGTTCTGTCAATATGTCAGGGCTTCATTCATTAGTTTTTGTAAAACTCTCAGATCCTTTGATGGAAGAAGCTGCAGAAATGCAAAAATATCATCATCATTTGCTATTGCAGCGAAGGAAAGAAATCTAAATTTCCTCACAGGAAAAAACATAATTATCTGAATTCAGCTTGGCCCGGTTCCACAAATCCTGATGATCGCAGTTCAGGAAAATAGACTGACTTTGAAAAGCTGCTGACATGGAGCCGTAAGCAACCTCTCCCAGATCACCCCTCTGGGAAATGCGGCATCTTTCGTTAGGAGCGCCTTGAACTCCCTTCAGAGTTGTGAATTAAATGCAGCCGTGTTGTAAACCTTCCTCCTTCAGCATTCTAACCCACTCGAGATTCCTGAGATGAGGACATGAATTAAATTGTGACAGGTTTTCGTCATGCTTACCTTTGTCTTTCAGAGGTGCCACAGACCTATGAGACGCTGGCTGAGCTCCACACAGAGGGAGAGGAAAATGTCACAGAATATACCTCAGAATTTACCCAGCTCCGGTGAGTATGAAGTCAGCAAACCGTTGGTTTCGTTCAGCTGAAGGGTGCAGCAATGAATATACTCAGTAATGCTTTTGGGAGGTTAAAATACACATACATGTGTATCTAAAAATATGTATGTGTACACAGGTATATGGTTGCAAGGCCACAAAGATCCTTCTGTCGGTCATTAGTTATCTCACACAGAGCACACTCCACGTGAATATGGAGATACTATGTACACACACCCTTGTACCCGTACACTTGAAGTCCCACTGGACGCACCACTGTGCATCCTAAGAGCAGTTTCTGTCCTGGGTGCAGGTAACACCTGCTACAAATACCAGAATTCGACAAAACCTCAGTGCTGCTCTTTTCCCAAGCGCTGCATGACATGAGCTGCTTATACTTCAGACTAGAGGAAACACGTGCATTTTAATATTTGTATTTTTAAACTGCCTCATTTCTAAGGGTTGTGACTGAGACTTTTGCCCTGCTCTTTGAGAGCTACACAGGTGTGGGGATAGTCACGGCTCACGCTCCAAAGATCTTCCTGCCCGTGTTGATGCCCATCTGAGTGTAGGCAGATGCATGGGCCGAGTCAAGTGGTTTGTTGCCCAGAGCCTGAGGTGGCTGCTTCTTGGTGCTTCCAGCCATGAGAAGACGCTGGAGGAAGGGGACAACGTTGGTCCTTTGTATTGTCAGAAACCCTGCGTGGTGTTTTGGCGATGATGTGTTTGTGGTGTTCTAACGTGGCTGTGGAGAGTCCCCTCGTGAGGTTCTCGTGTGCAAGAAGGGAAGTATGGAGAAAAATAATGGGTCAGATTATAAATCTGTACAGTCTTTCAGGACAAATCACACTGAGGAGAAGCTCAACGGCTCAACCGTCCTTTCTTTCCTCAGAAGTCCCAGAGAACAGGTTCAAAATGCGGCGTGTGACTGCAGGGCCGTGCGTGTACGGGGGGGAGGGGAGCAGAGGATAAAATGCCACCGGCGGCACGTTGCACGAGCATCGTTAGACATTGAGAAAGATATCATTAGATTAAAAAAGTGTCTTCCCAGAGAAACAAAAGGCGAGCCAAGGCACGGCGCATCAGGATTGCCCAACGTGAACTTCAGAGTCATTGCTGCTGACAATAGATGCACGGGCAAGCTTTGCCTGGGAGAGGTTCCCCGTCCCGGGCAGGGTCCGAGCGGTGCGAACAGACCCCGACTGTCATTCTAGCCGAATAAACAGTCAACAGGGCTCCACATCTCCCTTGCCGCTCAAGATTAATTACTCATCTAAAATGACAGCTACTGTCTAGTGCCTAAAAGTGGTCAGGCGCCGTGTCGCCTGTTTGTGTTTCCTCAAGGACAAATGGTTTCCTTTCTCTCGGGCGTGTTTCTGAATTTGCCTGGCTGGTCCCGTTCCAGCTTTGCAAGTCCTGAGGAAAAATTTTCCTGATTTTTTATTGCTGAGGCTGAATAGGAAGTGTGTAGGAATCGGTGTCATAGGAATCTGTTCTGCCAAGGCAGGTTTCTTAATACATTCAAATGATCTGGCATGGATTTGTTTTTTATAGAGCTTATAAAAGCTCAGCGATTTTGCTACCGTCTTTGGAGCGTTCCTTAAGAGTATTGATCCTGTCAAACTCCTGAAAATTGGCACTGGAATAGGAAGTTGGGTACGCAGCTTTCTAGTTTTTATTTTCTTTTCTCTTGCCAAATAGGTTTAACCTTTATGCATTATGTATTTTGTTGGTTTAGGGGCAGTTTAATTGTTAGGCGAATTGCGAGATACGGGTATGCAAGAGAAAAAAAGAATCTGTTGGGGTTATTCATGTGCTTTTGGATTTGATTTACTTCCTACTTCCTTATTTAATAACTAGGTTCCTTAAGACTCCTTAAGCTTGAATGACCCACGTTTTGTTGCCGGGTCTATTCCAATGACCCCTGCCAAGACCCCTGCCCCAGTTCGTCTATCAAACAAAAATGAATCTATTCCAGGAGCTATCAGTTCCCATTATCTCTAATTGAGCCTGACAGTTGGAGACAGGCCTCATTATTTTTAATTGGGCCCTATAGTTCTAGAGTTAAATTAAACACAATTTAATGCAGATAGCTCATATACGTTGGCATGACAGAGTCAAATTGTATTTTAAGTTTAATGAAACAACAGGTTTTGTTTCCAGGCTTTGCTTTGACGTCGTTTTACTGCTTTGAGCCCCGCATCATTTCAGACTTGCCTGTTGCATGATGACACGTTCATGAATTCGAGGCTGACCTGCCCGTGCACCTGTTGAACCTTCTCACTCCATACACTTTTCAATGGAAGATCGCAGTGGAGGCATGAGGTGGTGGCGAACAACTCCTTAACAAGCTCAGACGCTCTGCGGCAGAGTCCTGCGCAATGGTTAAGATAGTTTTAAGCAGATTGGCAGTGACTAGTCAGGATACAAGAAACTCCTGAAAGTTTTCTCAAGACTCCTGAGTGGTTTTATTGAGGATGTAAAACTGAAGATACCTCTATATACCTGAACAGAGGCAGTTTTGCTGCGTTGGAACAGGGCACCTGGCCGCCCTCTGTCCTGAACAGACTGGTTTTGTCCCTCTCAGGTGGGGCTTTTCTGTAAAGACCCCCCTGAATAAAGGAGGAATGGAGCTGTCGCTCTGAATATTATAAATGATCAGGTACTGAGTTTTCCTTGGGGAGGATCAGGAGCCAGTCTCAGTCCAGTCGTCTGCGGCCATACGAGAGTTTGTAAAATCATTTTCTGGGCTCCTTCTGCAGTGAGTCAGCATTGGCCTGCAAGACAAAGTCAATTTTTATTAAATCTTTAGCTCTGCCAGAATTATTGAAGCAGGTAATCCATCAACACCCCTCCTCTTTGGGTTAAAGATCATGGAACCGAGTTTCCTAATTACGGATGGCTTTGATTAAATATTGGATTTTTAGATGCAAGTTTCCTGTTGCACAGGTGAGGTTAACAGATACTTCTTTCAAAGGACATTCCCTTTAATACATTCGCACTTGCTGTAGCTCCTCCGTCAGCTTTGCTTGAAGGTCAAATAAATAAACTGCAGCACTTCTCTGAGGAGGTGGGACACATAATGGAACTGGGAATTTTTCCCCAAATGCGTGTTTGGGAATCCCACACAAGTGTCCTTCTGTTTGGAGCAGCAGGAGCTCTAGCCTCCTGAAGAGCTCAGACAGCTTGCGTTGAGTATTATATTATATGTTGGGTGTTTAATTAAGAGATACTTAATCATGGAAATGGTGTGTCATGCAGCCCGTGGGCTAGGATTGTGTGGAGAGAGAGAACAGGATTCCGCAGCGTTTATAGAGCACTGCACCTCTCTAACTGCTTCCCTCGGCCTGGGCATCCGATCCAGCCCAGAGGTCAGTTATGTCTCACTTCTCCAGAGGTGTCTTCTGAGGCTTGTTACACCTGCAGCACGGGGCACCGGCTGGATGAGTGCTCGGTTGCCTCTTACACTGGCTCCAGTTTTTTTCTCCCTGTGTTACTCTTTGAACAAAGGAGCCATCGCCAATGGAAGTTCTGCTCTACCTTCGTTCTTCCTGCGGGGGTTGACTATCACTTCCAGCTGCTAAATGTCATCGGACATTTAATTTTTAAAAAATATATTAATGCGCAGGGATGCACTGTGTATTTTAGAGCAGCCGTAGGGAATATTTTCCATGCTGGAAGTCTGGCAGGACTCTCAGGTAATACAGGCGTGATGTACTGTTACACACCTCTCATCTGCAGCTCTCCAGGGGATGCTGCTCCGCTCCAGTGCCACCCCTGCATTCCCGGAGCCCAGCGGCTGCTGTGTCCCAGTGTCCATCACCCCCGTGTGCATTTCCAGCATGTTCAGGTCCTCCTCTCCCAGGACAGCCCCAGCCGGGCTTCTCTTAACTCACTATGTCCTTCTCCAGAGGTGTAGCCACGTTGCACAGAGCTCCTCAAACCACCTCCTTTTCCTCCCCCGTGAATTCAGTAGGGTCAGCGATGGGAGGCTGGAGTGGGAGTAGCTCAGACGGGTGGGAAATTGTGGTGTGGGTGAGAGGGATGGAGGTTAATTGGGGGAGAAACCCCCAGAAAGCAGAAGCTTGCAGGATACAAGTCCACAGCAGTGTTCAGGCTGTAGGGCAGGGTTTCCTTTCCCTTGTTCTAGAAGGAAAATGGGGGTTGGGAGAATGGTGTAACTTCTCCCCCAAAATACTTGAATTGAAGTAAAAATAGTTACCAAAAATAGTTTGTTTTTTTTTTTTAGTCCGAGCAGTCACTTGCAGGTGTATCTGATAGCGTCTCTGGAATGAATTTTTCATGCCCACATTCAGCATGCACACGCTACTTTAGACATAGCTAAATGCTCGAGCTCCTCAGCTCTTCTACTCATTAGGTATTTTTGTTAGCTTTAGCTTGGCCAGCAGAAACCCCCTCTTTTCCTAGCGCTGCAGGAGGTCCCTGCTGTGACAGGCTAAAATACCAAAAGATACAAGGGGTCTGTCATATGCTGTTGTCCTTTTGATTGAACTTGGAGAGAAAAGGCTTTTGTGTAGCTTGTGGCCAGTTAGCCAGCACACTCCTAATATTATAGGCACAGATTTAGTGACCTGCATGAGAAGTGAGAGCGAAATAGATTTATTACAGCTTTCCATGCCCCTAGAAAGCTTGGATCTACGTTTGGGATTTTTAACGGCTCTCTGGTACATGAGCGTTTGGGCGCTGCAGAACAACTCGCGTCTGAATTCTGCTCTGGTGGGAGGTGTCCCTGCCGTGGCAGGGGGGTTGGAACTAGATGGTCGTTAAGGTCCCTTCCAACCCAAACCATTCTGTGGTTCTATGATTCTATGAATATTCACAGCAGCCGGGCAAGGGAGAGGAAGCGTCGTCCGTCATCTTTTAGAGACATGGATCTGAAGCTTTGAGGGTGTGTTTCTGTGATGGAGTGCAGCGCTTCGGAGAGATTAAGATGAGGTCGATTTATGTGGCTTGGATCCTGGAAAGCAGGCTGGTTTCTAGGGGTTTTATACTGCTTTGTTCAGCGTTATCCTGTGTGCAGAAAGCGTTTGCCGAGTAAATTCACAGCCAAGGCTTGTAGTCAAGCAGGGAGCTGCATCCCGGTGTCATGAATCCCAACCCACCCTCTCAGTCCTCTTTGTGCGGACATAAGCTCCTTCGATGGGTAAATTACAGATCTATTTATGAAATCATAAGAAATGGATTTATCGTTCCCAGTTATTACCAGAATATACTTGGAAATCAAATCTTGCAGGTCAGTTGCCACCTGGTTTTGTTTCTGTCATCACGGAACGATGTCACGGCAGTTCCCGCCGGAGCCGCTGGCTCCCGAGCTGATGTGTGGAGCCAGCAGAAAGCTTCCAGGGATGGAAGGCACCCTCTCTGGGAGCATAATGACCCCTTTCAGCTACCGAGCTAAAATCCTTCACACATCACCCCCTCTATTGTTAGCAGAAGAACAAAGTTAACAAAAATATTACTTCCATATTTGCTGCACTAATTAACTTCTGCCGTGTTGCAGCACTCCAGGCAAGTCGCCGCATCGCTTGCTCGGTACATCTCTGCCTGAATGTTCCCCAGCTTAGGGGGAACCTTCAAATCCTTGTTCTAAGAGATTCCTCCTGATTTCAAGTGCAAACAGAAGGATACGTTCATTTTAAAGGAAGTGAGTGAGAAGAACAAAGGTTTATTTTATGGCCTGGCCCAGTGGAAAAGGTACAGACAACATTTCATCAGACATAATTTATTTCTGTTTTTTTCCAGATGGCCAAGCCCATGAGAAGACCACGAGACCCAGGCCATGGAAGGGGATTTTCCCATTCCAAATACCATGATGCGATGACAATAAAGATTCGAAGGTACAACGAGCCCCATTTTACAGGTTGGAAAACAATTCAGCGAATTGTACGGTAGGATGTGTCATATTTGCACAAATTTTCATTTGCTGCTTGGAGCAGCCTCTCTTCAGCAGGATTTTAAAGCTTCAGGCACGCTGAGTGTCAGAGGGACCGCCCCACCTCTGTCAAGCAGGCGTGTGTATAGATGGGACATCTTAGCAGTGCTGGGATTGCTGCCTGGGCCGTAGATGCAGTGCGAAAACGTTTCCTGATCTTAACCTGCTAGAAGAGGAGTCTTTGCATCTTGCAGCACTCGATCTTGTGTGCCTGGGCTGCTGCCGAAGCGCGGCGTGGTTTGGAGAGCCATGAAGAGCAGGTCGTGCTTTGCTGTGTTTTACCAGCATCACCTTATCTCCTGTTCCCTCTGGGGTTTTTTGTGTCTGCTTTGTTTGTTTCCTCTCAACTGGCTCGAGAAAGAATGTGGGTTATAAACAAAAGATGTGGAGGATTTAATTTAGCTAGTCAAGAAACACCCTTTTCAAATGGTAAAGCTGAGGCTGAAAGGGAGCTCTGAGCTGCTGCTCTGAAAGGAGAGGACTTTCCCTCGGTGCTGCTCAGCCGCTACCTTCTGACACAGCTCTGCTCCCGGGCCTGGTCTGCCAGCCTGCTTTCATCTTTCATCTGTACAGGAAGGCCCCATCTAATCCACTGGCTAGCTTGCGGCTACGTAGAGAAGAGATTAAAAAGGAAAAGGAAAGCATTTAGGGATTTTTAGCAGAGCAGTGGAGCAGCCCTATTTATTACACAGGATGTTTGGAGTTAATGAGCTCAGGGGTGAATAATTGATAACCATTTTAACACAAGCAAGAATTCAATTAAATATGAACAAGAGGAGGCTGGGCATGTGGTAAAGAATTTCTCTTTCCCTTTTGACTGCAAACAATCCTTTCGGATCTGGTCACTGAAGACAACTGGCAATGAAATGGGTGTGTGAGAGAGGAGGAAACCAGATATTATGTTACTTAAAAGTCATTCATCATGTCACAGGAAGGCAGGAATCTGAACTCCTGAAATAAATAATCGCTAAAGGTGATCTCCCTACACAAAGGTACTGAGGCATGAAGCCACTTCCAACCTCTAAAATATTCCTTCTGTAACTAGGCCAGGTACCCGAGTGCTGTGCTTGCAGCGCGGCTGGGGAAGAGCAGGGCACATTAAAGTGATGTCCTGGGTGAGGCATCTGCGTGAATCATGGCAGAAATGCACTTTCTGCTCGGTTGTGCAGGTGGGAATGCAAGGCAGTATCCTCATCTCTGCTTGTGCCAGCATGGGCGCTGGAGCAAAGCACGATTCTGGGTTCAGTTCTCCAGCCTGAGCAGCAAAGACCATTCGAGGAGCCTGGTTCGTCTCTGCCCGTCAGAGCACCTTGGCTCCAAGTAGAAAACAAATTGTCATTTTGCGTTTGTCAGCAAAGAATATTATTTTCTTTTTGTCTTTTAATTCCATGCTTGTTTTTTCCTGCTCTGTGCGAAACAATTCCTCAGCATTCCCGACTGGGAATGGATGCCATGAAAAGATCTGCCTGGTGTCTTAGCTGGTGGCAGCTTCTAGCTTGTAACTGTCAGAAAGGGTGACGGTTGGTTTGGTGGTGGCCAGGGTGACAGCACCACCGCACATCCAGCGCTCCAGGCCGGCGTACTGAAAGTGTGCTGCCTTGGCTGGCTGAAGAGACAGTCGCTTTGGGATGAGGACAGGCGCAGAAGCTTCTGTCAGCAAAATAAGTGGTTGCGAGGGATCAGTATAGCTCTTCCTTCTGAGAGTTTGTGTGCTTTGGTTTCGCTCTCCTGTAACAGCCAGGGGCACCCTCAGCTCCACTCTGATGGGCAGCCCTCCTTGAACTAATGAATTTTCCTCAGCGTTTCTGCCCTGAAGTCAGTAATACACAGTCACGTGCTTTTCATCATCATATACTGTGTCATATTCACTTTTTAATTGTCCTCTCCTTTTCCCTGGAAGGTGCCTAAGATCTAAACTGAGTAGCTTTCAGCGTTTATCTGCATTTCCTGACCCAGGAGTGCACAGAAGCTGAAGAAGTTTGTCTGTGGGACTGTTAGCCTGGACCTCGTCTGTTTTCTGAGGTGAGTTCTCCTGGCTCTTCGTTCTGCACAGCCACACACTCTGCTGCCCTGGTGTTGTTCTAGACACCTACATAAACATGCAGACGCCCTTGAGACGCACCACATCATCTGTAATGGGGAATGGATTTCTAGATAAAGAAAGAGTTTAAGAAATGTTTTCTCTGCCTTTATTTAAGCAGCTGTAGAACCTGCTTGAAGCTCAAGGTCTAATTTTTCATGCGTGTGGGACTGAGCGTGAGGCCGGGATGCCAGCAGAGGTAGGACTGCCGCTGCTCGGATCCAGTTACAGCACATCAGGACCCTGTGGAAGAAAAAGGCAGAACACAATATGTGAAGGTGAGAGTCGAGTCCTCGTTCATTCCAGTGTTTGGAGGCTGTTTTCTTTAGGGCATGTCTGTCTCCAGCGTGCCCTCTCGCAGCGAGTGGCACATCGCACAGTGGGGTGGAGAGATGGCGCAGGTCGCAGCAGTGCAGGGAAGTTGGTGGAATTTAGTGTGTGAATTGGAATCAAATTAAAGATTAATGTGCAGTCTTAGCATCTGTTCCTCCTTTGTAGGATATCTGCACTTTTAATTTTTAAGCACGTCTTAGCCTCAGCCTGGGAGGAGAGATACTATGACCAAGCGAATATACATTATTAACCTTAAAGCTTCCAGCTCATGTCAGCTCCTGCAGCCTCTAACATTCCCGTTTCTGAACAAGCAGGTGAGCACCCACCACCCGGCCTGCAACACCGGCACGGTCCAGGGTTGGGCTGACTCCAGGGGCGGTTCTAAAACAGCAGATGGATGCACTCACTTATTTCAGTAGCTTGTAATTAACACATCATGCTTATACCGACCCATCAAAGATCACTGGGCCCTGCAACGTAATCTCAAGGAAGATACAGTTTCTAGTTCTTATCTTGGAAAAGCGGCCACTAAGTGTATGCGAGGACCATAGGAGCAAGTCCCTGACTCACACAGTAAATTATTAACGGTACCCTGTTCGGGTGAGAACGTAGCCTCCTCGCACGCTGCCCAGTGTTACGAAGGACCTTAAACAAGTTCAAAGCACCTTTTGAATGCTTTAGCTGGAGTCATTGTTAACAGCTGACTTTAACAGCATTCAAGATGGATCCCCAGGTAACTAATTCTCGGTGGCTGTAGTGATAGATGTATTGCCGCGAGCTAGCGATGTAGTTCCGTAGGACATTTCTGTTAACTGCCTGAATATCTGCGTGGTGCATTTCCATAGGCTAGGCGATGGTATGATGATTTTGAAGTAATATTTTGATAAAGCACACAGCTGGTAGAATTTAGCCACAGGTATCTAAACTCATTTCGAAAGCTTTGTGGTGGAAAAGCATGTGTTGCATTTAGCTTGGACAATACTCCTTCCGCAGTAAGAACGACTCGTGTCCTTGGTACCTGTGTATTCATCAGTGTTCACTTTCCATCTCTGCTGGCTAACTTCGTTCAGTGGGCTTCGACAAAGAAATGTCCTGGAAGCTGTGACTGGGGTGACATCTCACTTGCATGTTAATGAGGTCTGGACAGAGGAGATGACAAGTGCGACTCCAGGATCCAACCACTGCTTTTTTCCTACAAGATACTAAAATTCAAAGGTTTATAACAGCTCGTGCAGTTAAGGTGCAGGTTTCTTGGTGTTTGCTGATGACTTTGTCTTGCCATAGACTGTAGCAAAACCTCCAGGGGAAATCCTGTAAGACCTCTGTAGCAGTACTGCGCCACTAACACGGACTGTGTTCTTAAATAGTCCAGTTTGATCTTTCTGAATGGTTTGGAAGTTCTGAAGCTGGCCTGGTTGGACAGTGGTCACAGTTGTGACACTGCCTCCAGCAATCTCCGTCAAATCTCATCGCAAAACCCGGTGATGGTTTTTGTAGGACAGACATCCAGGTAACCCTGACATTCTTGGTCCAGAGCAGACTCGTAGGCGAATGAATGACATGGTGAAATTCTTGTGATCTCCTTGGCAGACGTTCCACTTGCTGCAAAATAACTCGGTTAATCCCCCATGTAGTTATTGAGCATCAGCGTGTCGAGACCTGCTCAAAGGAAAAGTGGTTCCTTTGCCCCTTCTTTTCCCCTCTTCCCCGCAGAAAATTGTTGTCTGTGTTTGGGAGGGAGAGCGGAGCTGACGCTCACGATGCCTGGCGTGGAGGTCAGTTGTGCAGCAGAGCAGAGTCCTCGGAGGAGCTGTGGTTGAAAAGCTTCTCGGAGAGCTGCTCCATCAAGTGATTGGGCTGGAGGGAGTCAGCTCGGCACATGAGGAGAGGGAGGCCCTTGCTGGCTGGGGGGTTGGAGTGACACTGAGTCGCTGGGGAGAGGTGCTGAAGCCAAGGTGGTCAGCGGTGAGCAGCAGCGGCGCGGAGCAGAGGGAGCGGACGTGGGAGCCAGGCTGGAGCTCTGCAGCTGGCACCGCGAAGACCAAATGACAGAGCTTGATGCCGAAGCCAAAGAGAAGTAAGCAAGTTATTCCCACATAGAAGGTGACAGAGGCAGAACGTAACAGAGCTCTTGAGCTGCATCTGCTGAGTCAGAGAGAGAAATACGGTGACCAAAGGCAAGAGGGGGTTTAGTTTTGAATTAGCCATAATTAATTCCTTCCCCATCTTACGTCTGCTGATAACACAGGGTGAAAGGAAGTAAATGGTGGGTTTGCTTCGATGCATCGTAGTAGCAGAGAGATAAAGGGGTCTGGGGTGGGGAGTCAAAGGACTGACTGCTGGGCTCGGAGATGATGGGGGTGTCTGGCAATGCTCTGATTCAATCTCTGGGGGTTTTGAGTATGGCAACGCTGAAGGGTTTTTACTTTGCACGTGATTTTCAGTGCTGCTACTCAATAGGGCACGGTCTGGCTGGACCGGAGGCAGCCGAGCCCCCCCGTTCAGGGAGGCAAAAGACTAGTCCATGGGCTGTGATAAGTACCTGGCCATTGAGGCTTTAAACTGATCTAGGAATGAGGGAATTTCTTTTTAATAATAGTTGTAGAAGGCTCAACAAGAATTCTTCCTCGGGAAAAAAAAGTTATTTTATTTTATCCAACTAGGAAAAAAAAATTATCTTTCCCTTTTAATGTACGTTTGTTTGACAGGTCCAGACTTATTAACAGCTTTTAGAAGCTCGAGGCTTTTGCAACTTGCTGTGAAAGTTTTCCTTCCCATTGTTATAAGATGTGGCAGGTATTTGACATATATTACAGTTATCAGACAAAAAAACCTCCAAGTGCTCAAAGAAAAAGTCATTTGCTCTTGTCAGATAACCCCGTGCAGGTTCTTTGGCCCTGCTGATGTTAAACCTGCTCCTTCTTTATTCATCCTCACAGGAAAAACCAGCCAGGACCTGCAGTTCTCATTTTAAAAAAAACCCCACGAAGCAGCGTTCCCCAGCTCCTCCTTCTCTATTTGTCCTTTTGAAGGTCGGTTTTAAAGACCATAAAATCAGCACAGTAATCCTAATAGGATCTGTGAGTAATTCCTCAGGCAATAGCCTTTGTGTCTCCTCGCCCCATGTTTCAGCAGCTCCGGAGCCCTCGTGTAGCGACAGTGCCCGAATGTCCCCGAGCCCTCTTGGCACGCCACCGGCTCCTCGTTCCTGGAACAGGTCATTAACTGGCTGTAATCCGCCGGGACAGGAGCAACATCCTCCTGTTCGCTAGGCATTGAAATCTGGATTTGCAAAGGAGCTGCAAGGCGCGGAGGAGTTTCTCCTCTTTAAAACCAAGCTTGCTTTCCTCCCTGTCTGGAATCCAGGACCGGGCTCGGGCAACGCGGGGCTCTTCGGGGAGCTGGGGGGGACGTGGCCACCTGCCATGGAGCTGGAGATGGTACAGACATAATGAAAGGCAAAACAAAGAAAACATTATCTACAACGTGAGCTGCTGAGAAGCAAGCAGCAACTTACATATGGTTTGGGCTTGACGCAGCCTTTATTTCTACCCTCGGGCCGGACCCCCGCTCTGGTTATTTACTGTATTAATGTCACGAGGCAGAATGACAGCGGCCGGGCCGAGCGCGTTGGTTACTGTGGTAATTGGCCTTTTCTCCAGGGCTGGGACAGCCGAGCGCTGCGGAGCCCTGGGCGTGAGCAGAGCGAGGGCTGCAGGCGGAATGCAGGAGCGGTTCCTGGCTTCTCCCTGCTCCCCACGTATGCGGCTTTTCTCCCACGTCCTCTCTTTGCTCAGCAGCTAGCAGAAAGGGAACACTCCGTGTGGTGGCCGGGATAACTTTCCTTCCTCTTAACAGTCCTCTGTGAGGAGTTCCTATGAGAAAGACTTAACCGTTCATAAAGGCGGCATGTTCTTTTCCTCCAAACCTCCCTTTTTAATTTTTGTATTTACTTCCAAATCACTGGAGTTCTTTCTACTTCCTCAAATAGCATTCAGCTCTAAGCGTAAAAAACAAGATAAATAATGGATAAAGCCACTTACGCCTTTGTATGAAACTCTTTTAACTCTATCTGCAATGAACAACTTCCTTTTATTTTCAAGATGAGGAATATATATTCCTACTATATTCCATACTATTCCATACTATACTAATTCTATACTATTCCATACTATACTTTAATAGTAACACTTTCTGATTCAAACGTGCACCTAAATCCAGGAAATTTTGTATAACCTCCTAATATTCAGTACAGTAAAATACAGAAGCACCTGCTGATATATTGGTCTAATATTTGTTAGCCTGCGGTTATGTTACCATCTAACTTTTGATGGCAGTTACTGTTTGATGAGGGGTTATTTTTAAATAACTCAAGCATTATAAACATCAGAATTTGCTTGTAGCAGAATATACATTTCTGTATATTTCTGTATATACATTTCTGTGTATACATTTCTGTCTATTTCTGTATATACATTTCTGTCTATTTCTGTATATACATTTATGTATATTTCTGTATATACACTTCTGTATATTCTTCCTCCTTTTACTCTCCTACAAATGCAATAATTCCATCTGGAAAACATCATGCTTTATTCTTAAATAGCGCTGGCCCTATTAACCCAAAACTTCCTTTCTTTTGTCAGAGAGAAAAAAAAAGAGGTTTTGCAGTAATTACACCATTGTGGCTGTTTTATTAAGGATTAAGTCCAAGAAGTGATTAATGTTGGCTTGCTCCTTTAAAATGTGCCCCTTCGCTTGCCTGTCATGTACCTATTTTCGCAGGTTTTTCTGTTTCAGCTGATGAAGTTGCCCTGTGTCAGCCCTTCAGTGGCCTTTTAGCCATAAGAGCGAGCGGCTGAGTTGTCTCCAGCCTGCTCAGCTCTGGTGATCCATCACAGACCGAGCGGGTAGTTCTGTGTGGGGATTATTCTTTTCCTTTTCCTGCTTGGCTTGCTTTAGGTGAGCTTTCTGGAGCGATATGGAAGAGGTGGGGGTAAGTTCAGAGCCCTTTGTAAGGTTTTGTGTTAATGTGAGCTTTAAAATGAGAGTTTCTGGTTGAGTGAGGTGGGGTAACTGTCCTGGCACCCTGGTTCCTGGCTTGTGTGGGTAGCACTGATGTTCCCCCTCTCAAAGGAAGAGAGGCAGAGCTGTTTCTGGGTGTTCTGGAGAGAATGGAGTGGCCAAAGGAGGAGCGAGGGAGCTGACTTCTGCTTGGAGAAGAGAGGGATTATTTTTTTCTGATCAGTGCAGAAGGGGCTTGCAGCATGCCCCCCAGAATGGCTGCTAACCTGTATGTGGCTGCTTGAGGAGCCTTGATCTTTGTTTAAAAACCAAAACCAGAATAACTGCCCTGATGGGTGGGTCCTGCTGTGCACAGAATGCTGGACATCCCACCACTTTCCATGCTTGCTGTAGAGTAAAAATAGCTTGGATTCTCTAAGAGGGGTCACTGTGTGTTTCTTCCTTGCCCTTCTCTGTCCTCGTTGCTGTGACAAGTCAAGGAGAGAGCACTCGCCTTTTCTCTCACTTGTTTCAGAGCTGTAGGCAGTGATGGAAGCTCCTCACAGGTACCGTAACCAGAGCCTTCCCACCACCACAGACGGCTTCTGTGTGCTGTGAAGTATCATGAAGGGTAGCAAAGGGATGTCTTCTGAAGATAAGGCTCTGTCTTCCCTTTGCATACCCTTCTCCTGTATTAAGTCTCACCAGGCTGCTTGCTGCTTAACTCTGGGTGCCTGTAAAGCAAGTGTGGTCCGTTAACTCCTCTGCCAGACTGCTTGGTTGGTTGGCGGGGTGCAGGAGGCTCTGCTGTGAGTTCAGGTGGTGGCTTCCAGAATGAAGTGATTATGTGGCCCATCGATAACGTCTTCGTGCTCGACTTCTGAATTTAAATGCTTGTCAGCCAAGTCCTTTGTGTGCAGGAGGGCCCAGGGAAACTCAACCAAGGAAGGTCTGATAAAGACGTTTTCTGGATCAATTTGAGGGAGCCTTGCTGTTTATTCCCAAGAATGTTCCCAGCTCCACGGTGGCTGCTTCTCCAGGCTCTGTTGAAATATTACGCTTGCCAGTAAGGCCACAACTAGGTAGTGAGTCTGTGCTTGCAGCCTCTTGAGATGCACCTTCCGAGTTCCTCCTGCCGCTGTGCAGAACTGCAGGCTTGGCACCGGCTGCTGCTTCAAGCCTGACCAAGCAGGCCCAGAGCAAGTGTGTGCTCTAAATCACTGCGAGCGACCGCGTGACCTTCGCTGCAATTCCTGCCAGTTAGACCTTGCGAGTTACTGTTTTGTCGTTATCGAAGCAGCCCTTGAGTTTTTTTGGGGGGCTCTTGTGCAGAGATGAAAACTGGATTTTGCTATGGGAGCTTGAGTTGTAATCTTGTTTTGGAGAGCCGTGCCTTGTCCCAGGTGTCATTCGTCTTGTCTGCTTTCAGTTTGGATGCTGACTTGTCACCTCCCTGGAGAGGAGCGATTACACCGCCCAGCTTCTCTTTCCTTTCTGATGCCCAAAAGATTTTCTCATTGGGGGTTGGGCTGGAACACCTCTATGGGAGATGTGATACCAATACTTATTTTATCTGTGGCCTTTTTGCTGTGTTCATGGAATCATGGAATTGTTTTGGTTGGAAGAGACTGTTAAGGTCATCGAGCCCATCTGTTAACTCAGCAATTTTCCTCTAGTTCTGACTGTCTTGAAGACTTGTAAATCCTATGATGGTCGGTTCACTTGTGTTTCAATAAAATTTAGTGTGCCACTGAAGGGTCATGAGTTTTTGCTGGGTTTTTTTTTTCCTAGCTGGAATTCTAGCATAAGAACAGAGATTTGTGATTGTGCAAATAGGAGTGTTCAGAGTGTGAAAGGTCCATTTTCTAGATCTCTGTGAGGCTGGTGGAGGGCTGGACCTCCTGCCCACAACCCCTCAGAGCTGGAGGAGGTATCTGTCCCCCCGTCTTAGGCCAAGTGGGAATGCTGGTGGGAATGCTGTTGTGCTAGCTTGGAGCAACCTGACTCCTGGCTGAGACCGAACAGAGGACCGCAGCCTCATCCAGGCAGAGGAAATCCCCGTTACAGCTTCCCTGTAGCTTGCCTGGTTGGTTGGGGTTTTTTTAAATTTTCCAGAGGTGGCCCTGTCCTGCTGTGCGTTCTCTGTAGTTATTGGAGCAAAATCAAGGTCTGAGCTGTGCTCTGGCGAACACAGAAGGTGTCTCTTTCTGTTCATCTGCAAGACTTTTGAATACACGAACTTGGTGGTGTTTAATACTCCCTGTAACATATGGCCTGCCAGATACTCAAGGACTGTCCTTCTCCTTCCTAGAAGTCGAATAAATCTGCTCTCCCTTATTTCCAGAAGCCTTGACTCTGAATGTTAGCTCTCCAGCTGGAAACGCCGTGCTCTGTTAGCTAGGGAATGCATTTCATGGGGCTTATCAGCAGGTTGTGCTTTCTAATAAGAAATCCTGTTCTGCAATTAATAAAGATTCAGGGCTCGTTAAGGAGCTGCCTCTGATCCAGCAGCAGCTGTAAATGTAAGCACGGCAGGGCTGAAGAAAACTCTGGCGTTTTCTATCTAAAAAGCAATGATGGAGAGAGCGAGCAGTTAAGTGTCTGCGTTGTCGCCTGATGGGATTTGCAGCTGGATTTTATGCGATCTTAAATTTCCCGAGTGAGGTGTGATTGCTGCTGCTCCCCTCGCTCCTCAGGCAGGTATCTGGGACTTGGGGACAAAAATGGGGCCTGGGGCAGCATTTCTGCCACGTGCTGGGCAAGCTGGTAACGCAGGAGGATCTTTCCTAGCAGTTGTTACGGCTTTTGTCAGTGAAAAGGTTACAAAGAAGTGTTTTAGGCTTTATGTCAGGTGCCTGAACGCGGCGGTGCCTGCTGGCCGCGCTGTAACCTGGGAGCACCGGTGCCAACTGGGATCCTGGAGGTGAACTGGGAGTACTGGGGTGAGAAGGGCTCTCTTGACTAACCTGCTCCAGAAGAGCAGGCTCGCTGGCGCGAACCCAAAATGTGAGCTGCTCATATTAACCTGACAGGCGATTGTTTTATTAAAGCTGACGTGCTGAATGGGATTCTTTTTAATGATATTCTTTACCTGTCCGAT
The DNA here is from genome assembly GCA_033124195.1 of Coracias cyanogaster. Lineage (NCBI taxonomy): Eukaryota > Metazoa > Chordata > Aves > Coraciiformes > Coraciidae > Coracias > Coracias cyanogaster. The sequence continues at coordinate 6,605 of JAVSBS010005065.1, read as the reverse complement.
TGTGTTAAAGTGGGGAAAGGGGAAGGGGGGGAGAGGAGCGAGCAGGGCGAGCGATGGCAGGTGGAACCGAACATCAGCACCGGTTTCATGCCTCGAGCTGCCCCGCGCAGCCGATGGAGACCCCGCGTAACAAGAAAGAGTTGCTAAGAACAAATCTCTATTGTTCCCCGTCATCTTTAAATGAGTGTCAAAGTAGGCAGGGGGGCTTTGACCGTTAACCGCACAATTTAGCCTGCCCGTTGTGTCCGGCAGCCCCCACCGCCTTGGAGTTTCTCAGATGAGAAAAGGCGGCCTCAGCCCCTTATAAATGGGCCAACTCTTCTCCTTTGTGTGCAGACTGCCCAGTGTGAAATCTGCAGTGACGTTAAATGTTTTCTAATGAATAATTACTGAAAGGAAATGGAGGAATATATGTGTAATGGATTGTAGCGCATTAAAATGTTTTATTTTGGGCACAAAAATGTTGTCCTTCACCAGCGCCGCGATTGTTTCAGGAAGCCTTTTGTGGGGGTTTGATTCTCAATGGATTGTCTGTGAGCGCTCACATTTCAAATAGAAATCAAAAGGGTCCTTTGGCAAACTAATGTTTTTCAAAATGGCAGCCATGAAGCCCATTTAGTATTTAAAGTTTGGGTTTTAAAGAAATGTTTGAACTCTGGAGATTTTCTCACTTTTTTTCTTTCTTTTGATTTATGAAAGTGGAGTGGTTCACCTCGACCTCTCCTCTATTGAGAAAGACAGACAGTCACCCTTTAACAAGTCTATAGCAGACTATGCCCTGGAGACAGACAAGAGGCCTTAAGAACTGTTGGCGTTTCCCTCGGCTGTTGATTAACCTTAAAACCCTCCTATTCTGTATTCTTTTGAAAAGAAATTAGGTTACAATGTGTAAATTTTTCCGCAGCATAATTGTATTTCTGAATTCTCTTGCCTTGAGAGGTGTGTACAGTAGTGCAAGACAGCCCAAGCTCCCTGTTGCAGACCCAAGACGTCCCTTTTCCATGGTGCTGCTGCTGCATTTCCAAGCACAGTCCGTGTGCAGCATTTCAGTTTTATGGAAAAGAGGTTTCCAGAGATACAGCGGCCGGTCTCAATGAAATATCTAAAAATCCGAAATATCTAAAAATCATCTCGTCTTTTTGTTGGCTTTGCTGGACTGGGACGGCCGTAACAGGGTCTCCTGATGGAGATCTGGTCTGCTGTAATGTGTTTTGTGTGCGGTTCTCATTTAGCTGAAAATTACCCTGGACATTATTATGAAATCTTATGAGCCTTGCTGAAGTTACCACAGGAGGAGGAAAGTACTTCCCCATGGTCCTGGGCTCGCTGTTACTCCTGGGTGGTGTATTGCCCCAAGTCCCATTGCCAAGCATATAGCTCCTTGATGGTCTGAATTCTCTTTGAGGCTGAAGAAGTGGGGTCCTGGATCCTCCTGGAGATGTGCAGGCATCTACCTGTACCCCCTTCCAGCAGCCCTGTGGCACGCTGTGATCTTGAAGGAAGAGACACGATTGCTGGGACCTGTCCGTGCTCCTGCAGAACATCTTTCTTGACCGCTTTTTATGGTCTAGCACGGTCACTGCCCTTCTGGCCAACCTCTCTTGAGAGCCTTAGGTGGAGCAGAGCCCAAGGGGTTTCCCTGTTGTAATCCTTGCAGTGCCGCCATCCAGTTTTCAGGACTCTTAATGAGCAAATTCCTGGTGCGCACAAGGGGTGCAGGACTGGGTCAGGGAGCGCTGCCTCTTGCAGCAAACGAGTATTTCCAAAACAGAGCTCGAATGTTTCTGCAGGAATCTGCATTAGCAGCGTTGCTCCAAGCTCATCTGTCCTGAGATTCTCGCGTCTCTTTTAAATCTCGTGAGTGTTTTAAATCAGATGGCTCCAGAGGTGTCCGCTTGCTGCGCTACGTTCCTGTGGCACGAGGTTTTTGTTTGCTTACATCTCGGGGGTGTAATGAGAAGAGAACAGGCGAAAAGGTCATAAATGTTTGGTATCGCAGCAGATATCCTGGGATGCCAGCTGGAGACAGAGCTGAACAAACAAGATCATAACCCAAGTGTGCTCTCCTTGGTGAGAATTCTCTTTCCATTACCAAAACCTGATTTGTTTGGGGAACAGATGGTTCTAAATAAACTGTCTGTCAAACAGGTGTTTCTTTCCACTTCTCTATGGAAGTACACATTATTGAGGTCTTTTTTTATTGTAAGTTTTAAATGTTCTTGTTCATAATCAGTATTTATTAGCTGAGAATAAGTCAGAAATGCCTTTGCCCGACTCAGCTCCCCAAATCGCACTGTTTGCCTGTTTTTCTCAATGACTGAGTCACGAGGTAAGAGATCTAACTTCTAAATGTTGCTGTAAGACCAGGAGGAGATATCTTGTGGTGCAGGGAGGGCTCCTCTGTTCCTGCAGACCCTGATCTCGCTTTGAGTCCTGCTAGGAGGACACCTCCGTTATTTGGTGAGGCTGGACTTGAGTGCGGTGCTCTTCACAGGACTGAAAGCATCAGCTGGAGGATGGTTGAATGGAACGGAGAGGTCACTTGCTGCTGCTTGTGGATCGCTGGCCATCCAAGTAGAGGAGGTTTGTTCTGTTGACATTTACGCAGAGAAGCAAGCAGGGGAAAATTTGTTATTGTTTTTGTCAACTGGGCAGAGGAGGGGAAAGAGCTGGTAGGAATCGGTGGCAATTGGAGTCCAACCCGAGAAGTCATTTTGGGGGGGAGAAACTGTCTGTTGCATATGAAAAAAAAACAAAAAAGGATAATGGGTGAAAACTTCAAACTGCAAATTAAAATGGGTTTTGCAGTGACCTCTAGTGGGAAGCCAGGAAGGGGGTCAGCAGCCTCTTCAAGGGCCATCTATTCTGTGCCTGGATTTGCTCAAGTTACCCACCAGCAAGGTTCAGGTCCATCGCTTCGTCTTCAGACGCGGAATTCAGTCTTTTGGCGCGATATTAACATCTCATTGAGCGGTGCTGTCAGCATGGGCCTCGTCGCAGCATGAGTGCTGACAGCGTGTTAGATAATTCATTAAACACGAGGACGTTAGCATCCCTGCCCAAGAGCAAACAGCCCGACACTCGATACTTGGTGTCAGTGGACCTCCACTTCAGCCCTGTTAACTCCTTACGGACAAAACGCAGGGTGGAGAAGTTGATGGGACCTGGAACGTTGTGGCTGGAGGGATGCAGGTAAAGCAGGAGGCACGTGCGAGATAAAAACACTTTGGAATTTGTAGAGTGACTAAGGAAATCCAGCAACTCTGGCAGGTTGAGATGGTTTGGTGCGGTGGGGAAGGATCCCTGAGAAGACCTTTCTGTTATTCTCAAGGGAATTGGTGGCTTTATAGGTGGCTTCAGGGAACCTGGAGTCTTGTGGCTTGCATGCTGTGTTGCCGTAGGTGACGGGTGGGTAAGAGATGACTTGAAAGATGTGCTGGGTGAGATGGTGCCCACCTGAGGCTCTCACCTCGAGTTTGTATTTGCATGCATAGCGTGGTTGGTTTGGGGTTTTCTAGGGCTTCCAAAATAGCAGTGGCATCATAACTGATCCTCCTCTTCCTCTCTACATTAACCTCTTCTGCTCTGTGGCGTTAAACCAAAGAAACAGCAACAATTAACTTTGGAGCCTGTTGAAAAAATGAAGTTCTGAGCCTCTGGCAAAGATAAGTAATAATTTTGCAAAGTTTCTTTTTAAAAAAAAAAAAAGGAAAAAAAAAGTGGTTTTCTAACTGTTCCTTGCCAGGTCTTGTTTGTGAGTTACAAACCAGTACAAACTTTGTCAAACTAGCCTGGTGCTTCTGACCTTATTTTAGCCCTTCTTCAAGAGCAGGCACGTCTCGTGAGTTTGTGTTGTGATCTGACATCGTTCCTTGTAGTTCCAGCGTTGATGGACAAATCCCTGTGGGAAAAGAAAAAGCCCTCATTGTAGCGAGGAGAGATTTCTGGTGGAGCTTGCGTCTCAGGAGGCGAGAAAGCAATCTCCTGACTCTTAAGCGATGAGGAAAGGAAAATAATCCTTTAAAAAGAGCGGTGTCTTGCTGGGGTGATGTGCAGTGATGAGTCCCGGGGGTGTCTCTTACTGACAGTGATACCAGGTAAGCACAAAACTTCCAGCAGTGGGGTGGGGCACAGGGAAGTGAGTGGTACTGTGATCACAGAGCTGCCTGACCTCAGCAACAGCAAAACACTGGGGAAATCTGAGCACAAAGTACCCCAGAAAAGAGTTTGGGATTTTTGCCTAACGGGGAGCAGCGTCACCTACCAATTAACATACGAGTGAGAGAATTGGGTTAAGGAAACCCGATCAGGTAAGTGGCCGCTGTGGTTTCAGGCTCATTCTTTCACACTTCCTGGCTTGGAGAGATGGTGAAAGTCTCTTGTCCAGCTTGTCCCGAGTGCTTTCTCAAAAGACAAATCCACCTTAAGCCGTTCATAGTTCATCTTTCTAGTAAAATTACAAACTCTGGCTTTGTCAGTCAGCCCCTGTGCTATGATCAAACCAGGGTGGAAAAAACTTAGTATCAACTGTTTGCGGGAAAGTAAGAGGAAATAATTCAGATTGAATTGAAAGCCTCTGCTTTTAAAAATGGATCTGCAATTAAATGCAAACACATCTCTTACCTGGTAAGACACGCTCAAGTTTGAGAACTCATTCAACAGCCCAGGCTTCATAGGTCTTGTCTTTCATTCTCCGTCCCTGGATACTGATTGATTACAGCCTGAACATGCTTGATGTGAGAGATGCAAGCCTGTACTGGTCAGCAGTGATGGTAAATTCCTTTTACTCTTAACCTGGAGGAGACAAATAGCTGCTCTGTTCTGCCTGATAAACAGTCCCACATCTTGGCCAGGTCTTGAGAAGATCGGGTGTCCTCCTGGGCAGGGTAGGTCAGCCCTGTGGGTAGGGGCTGGGCGCCAGCTCAGCCACACTTGTAGCAAGATAAAGTCAAGATGATTAAAACAAAAACTTCCCTACTAAATGATGAAGAAAGTATTAAGGTAAAAGCGATATGTGGCAATTTGTTTATGAAGTGTGTGCTAGTGTCTGTTAGATGAAAATATTAACCTCGCAGCAACTCATGGAGCAGATAAAGTGTTTTTAGAGGAAAAAAAACCACCTACCTTTTGATAACAAACCTGCAGGTTGCACCGCCAGGTCATACTGAATACTGCTCGGGTGGGATAGAGGCTTCACAAAAACGCTTACCCGGGTAATTTGTTCTCTAGCTGCCCATCTGGCTCATTTGCAATATGGTCAAGTTACAAGATTGCTAAAAGCATTTGCCAAATTATTTTATTTGGATATGACCACGGCACGTGTGCTCAGCACAAAAGCAGGTATAACTGAGTGTTTTGTCATCTCTGTTAGTCCAGAACAGAGCGACTGAAATGATTGCTGTTAGCTGCTTACTGCTCTCTCTGAAAGGCCATTCTGGCGAGTCTTCCCATGGCTTTGCAAAGCTCTGATAATCTTTCTGGGAGATGTCACGACTGCTGGGGTGGGAACACCAGCGATAGCAAGTATTGACCAGGATCCTTGGCTTAAAGGCAAGTGTTCAGCATGAAAGCAGTAATGACTGTGAGTAGTGGTTTGGTTCTTGAAGTTTGTAGGATCAAGTCTTTAATAGGACAATGAATAGGAGATATTTTAACTCCTTCCTTCCCCTCCTGCGTGTTCCTCCCTGCCCAAGTCGCGGGTTTGTACAGGTATCGGTTTGAGAAGCTAAGTCATCCTTTGTATTGTCTTCCAAACCACTGGAACCTGAGCTAAGGGCAAGCGCAACAAATGGATGTCATGTGCAGAGGAGGAAAGAAAGGGCTATTAATATTAAAATGAGGAAAAAAAAAAAATGAAGGTATCTTTCTGGCAGAAGAAAGAAGCGATGGCAGTCACGTTGTGTGTGAGGAATCCTACCTCCTGCCAGCCCAGGGCTGGCACCGCGGTCAGCTGGAGGCAGCGGGTGTAAAAGGCAAAAAAATAATTGCTTGTATGTGAAGGTAGTACAGGTACGATTTATCTGTCTTTAAACTATGGTAGAATTTAAATCGTGTGCCTCCAGAACATCTCTCTGGAGTGTTGTGGTAATGTTACTGCTGGATATAAATCTCAACGCTCAGATTGCTCTTTCAGTGCAGTAAACAGTACAGCCTGTTCTTAACATTCGTCTGAAAAGGAGACCAATGTTAACATTCCTGTTTAAGAGCTGATTCTTCTGAGCTTCCCTCAGTCATAAAGAATATTCTCCAGTTGGGTCCTTTGCCTTTCATTACAGTGAAGCCCTGCTTCTAAATCCACCCAGCCTGAGTGTCCGAGTGCTGTTGTCTTCCAGCAGCGCTCTGCAGGCTCATGCCAACAGCCCGACTCCAGCGTCGGGGGTTGCCAAAGCAGAAGCATTTTATGTTGTGCCTGTTTACAATCTGTAAAGCTTCTTGGGGCCTACAAGAAGCCGAGGAGGGATTTGTAGTGATAGGACAGGGGGCAATGGCTTCAAACTGGAAGAGAGGAGATTTAGATTGAAATTAGGGAGAAATTCTTCACTCTGAGGGTGGTGAGACCCTGGCCCAGGTTGCCCAGGGAAGCTGTGGATGCTCCATCCCTGGAG
>JAVSBS010005064.1:0-25363 GCA_033124195.1 Coracias cyanogaster | reverse complement strand
GCATGCCAGAACCATTACCAGTTAAAACCAGTAAGGGCTTCAGTTCTGGAACAAACTCCTCTAAGAGGTAACACAATGGTTGCCTGAGCTGTCAGAGGCATCCAAAAAAGTACCCTCAGTTACTGTCTGGATGTGACTATTCATTAGGAAGAAGTTCAGCTGCCAACAGCTCCTGTGAACCTGGAACACCTGCTATGGCGTGGCCCATAGCCCACTGATCCTGGTAACAGACGGTTCTAAGAGGCACGGCAGTTCCAATGCTGTTAACACAGTTATCTAACTGACGTCTGCATCTTGAAGAACATCAATGAAAGCTGCCATTTTGGATTACAGAACACAGCTTCTGATATGCTCCAGACCACCAAACAAGCATTTTCACTCTGAGAATGGTCTCGTAACGGTTTTCTCCAGAATCTAAACCCTGCAAGGTATTTTTTCATAGGCTCAACTCCATCACAGCTGTTCTCCGTCTACTTGTGAGGTTGTGATGCACTCTTTCGTACAAGCAAAAATCCACATTCACTTTCACAGAGTTAACAGAATTCTCTAAAGAGACAAACATACCTTTTGCCTGTGAATAACTGCCATTTATCTTGCTGCACTTCTGTTCCTGTACTGGAGGGGGTAGAGATTGAGATTGACTTTTTGGGCCTCTATTTGGCAGACACTGAAAGAAAGTAAGTTATTTGTGGTTTACGTGACATTTATTCATAACTTCTTACAGCTACAACAAAGTTTATACACCATGTGACATGAAATATACTGGAAACTTGCTTCACAAGCTACACATTTTTGAGATGTGGTCAGCAGCAGACCTGTGATATAGCCCAAGCCGTAGTTTGGAACTCCTCCTCTGTCTTTGGCCTCCCTACCAACAGGTGCAGAATGTAAATTTGGTGCAAGCAATCCAGAATAATAGTTAGAGTTTCAAAACGAAATACAACTGCTTTAGACAATGGCAAACTGCCTGGTTTGCCTGGCTGATTCTTAAGGTGCAGAAGGTCACAGGTACATCCCATCTATGATTTTTCTCTTATAATTGCATCATTTTGAATTTCTGAGTTCCTCAACGGAATGAATGCTGCACATTGTGAACATTCACTTTTGAAAAGGATGTGACATTAACAGAATTCTGTGTCTGTCAGCACTACAGGAGTCCCAATATTAGTAAATTAGAAGTAACATCTATGTTGAAGATATTGGATTCCAAACTTATGATCCAAAACTCAAGAGTATTCACAGAGATGAATTTAAAAAAACAAGACTAATAACTTACAGATTCTGCTCTTTTTAGAGTCATCCCAGAATTTTCTGTTTTCCTCTTGCTTCCAACAGCTTCTGCTTTCTTCCAGGCTTCTAAACGGAACCTCTCCATAATTTTGACTTCCTCCTTTAGCTCCATATTCTCATTTACTAAAGCCTCTATTTGATCTTTCAGGCGTCGATGGGTGGTTGACCATTTTGCTTCTTTTCGTCTTAAATCTTCCTGTAACTCTGCAATCTGCTGCTTTAAAGCCTTAGAAAAATGCATGTTTGTTAGTTACAGAGGCTTCTTTTTTTATTAAGATATTTTAACGTTCTAGTAGACATACAAGGACACAAAAAAAGCACAAGAGTGACAAAAAAGAAAAGATCAGCTTAATGGGGCAGAGGGTGAAATATAGGAGACGTTTTCTTCTTTGAAAGAGGTATTATTTACTGTAGAATACCAACTTTATAAGCTCAACTTCAATCACAGAAAGCGTCTTTCTTGCTTTCTTGGCTTCCTTTACACTTCATAGAGTGGCCAGTACAAATACACTTGAGACAAACGTGAAATCTTTAAGGCTACTCTTGAGAGGACCCTTCAAAAATCTTGGCACAGGAGAACAGGGAGGACACGGTCACATACACCACACATGAATCTGCCTAGCCAGTTTAGCAAATAGTGCTTCAATCTCTTGAAGAAACATTTGTAAGGAAGGAGGAGGGACATCCACGTGTGATATTTAATAAGACTTGTCTGTACATCTCATGTACCATACATCTTGACAATGAAGGCGCAAACATCTTGTTTCTTACATCTCTGATACCTAAAGACCTACAAGTAGTAACAACAATATACCTTTGAACATTGTAGATTACTACATTTACTGTACAACACTTACAGACAGAATAAAGTACAGTTCTAGTTTGCATTTTGATCCACTACTATCAATAAAAACTTACAACTTGATATTAACTACGTTAATTTTGTATCAATGTTGAAGATCATTGTACCATGGTCACGAGCAATTTTTAGTAAGGAAAGGTGACACAAAGAATTGCTTCTCAGAGGTTTTTGCCTTAAACCATCAAACAACATTGTTAAGACCATAGTTCTTCCTCAGCTGGGCCATGTCTACTAACACTTCCCATCTTGAAATCACTTACAATCTTTCAATTAAGTTACAATTTAGTACTCAACTGCCTTTAAATTAATTTACACATTCCTGTGTGGACTAGAGTAATAATATATTTTTATACCTGAATTTCATCACGTTCTTTTTTATCTGGAATTGCTCTAGCTTCTGTGGTATACTTTTCAAAAACTTTACGTTCCTTTTGCAGTTTCTTCATTTCCTTTTTTTTATATTCTTCTATTTCAGCCAGTTCTTGGGCTTTCTGCTGTTGAAAGTCTGCAATTTCTTTCCTATAATTATGAAACAAAGTGGTTGTTTTAGCCCAGAGCTGCTTCAAATCTAGATTTGAAGGAAGAAAATGAAGACTCTGAATTTTGTGGTAATTGATTCCAATCCAGCATCTGTTACCCCCAGGAAAACTTACCTATAAATGGTATTACTTAAGGAGTAAGAATTGTCACATAGTTAATATTTCAAGTCCAAAAATTGCTTGGTTTGTATCTTTTAGTCACAAAAGTTATCCTGAATTTAACAAAGAATCGACTAAAATCTTCCAGCATTCTTCAAAGTAGTAGAACACCATTCCCCAAAAGTACTGGGGAAAAGAATCTGCTAACAGCAGGAGGTCACAAATTAAACATTAGCAAACAACAAAAAAATTACTTTGGTAGGAATAGATATGCCACGTTTAAGCCCCTAGAGATGATTATTCTGCTCGATATGTCACTTACAAGTGCCCCAGTTCAAATGAAAATACTATCAGTTTGTATACGCAGAAACATCTAATCCAAATGAAGAGCATCAATCACATTAGCTTGAAGATCAATTTTGCCAGGCCCATTTTGGACAGTTACCACTCAGAACAACAGCATACAAATTCTCCCAAGTTTAACATTTAACGATATCCTGTTAAACAAGGAGGGGTTCTTCATATTATAATGCCAATAACAATTACAGTTTAATATGTACATAGAGCAGCAACCAGTTTGTTGACCTATGTCTCCATTGTAACTGAAACATGGCAATTATTCACCTGTGCTGTTGGTAACTGGACATTATGATAGTCTGGAACATGCTGTATAAGTGGACGCACCAAAATGTTTCACTTAAAAATTACCTGATATTTGCTAAGGCACACTCTCTCTCTTCACGGAGTTTAGTTAGAGTTTTGTTTTCAGCTCTGAATCTCTCTATTTCAGTCTCCAATTCAGCGAGTCTCTCTCTGAGCACCTGGGACAGGACAGTGTTTCCTGTCAAAGAACAGCCAGGGGCAAGTTATCCCAGTGGTATCCATAAGACTGAACTAAACAATTATCACACACCACTTAAAAAAAAAAAAAAAAAAATCAAGTGATACTGTTTTAGAGGGAGTAGTATTGCAAAAAAATCCTACTATTTAAATAACACAGAAGTGACATTTTAAAGCACTCTGCACTACTTTCTCAAGTACCTCAAACATTGAGTGTATCCCTCATCTTTGTAGAACTAAATATATATTAGGTATTGGAATGTGAAGGGCTTTACATCAAGCTAGAGAAATGAAGAAAGTACAAGGGCCAAGCATCAAACAGAAAAGTTTAAGGTTTTAAGTTTTTCCAAGTTTTGTTCACAACGAAGCCTGCTCGCACCCATTGCGAATGTGAAATCTGTTGCAGAGGCAAATAGTAGGACTTAGGGGCTTTTTTGCCATCCCAGTTTCTTGTTCAGTCACTACTTAAATCTCTCAATGTTTTAATAGTCTGCTTCTGCATATGTGACAGAAGAGCCTAAATACTGATGTCTCAGTGTAGGTAGTTGCCTCATTCACCCTTAAATGCTTTGAGATGCACTTAAAAATCCCGAACCCTCTTCCTGCAAACAACATCTAGCAGACATCTTTAGACAACCTCACAAAATCAATTCTCTTCAAATCAATAAGCAGAAGTAGCAGCTTTCATACCAACTTCTCATAAAAACCTAGGAAAAAAAAATCCTAAACACTCATTGGAGCAGAGTTTGAGACCAAGATCTCACCACCTTACAGAGAAAATATTTAAATGCCATCACGCCTCCACTCAACAACTGCATTTTTAATGAATTCACATAAACACAACAGGTTCAAAGGAGCTTTTAGTGGCAGTCCTTCCCCAGACTGTTACTGTATGGTCAAAATCAACTTGGGCAAAGCAGAAAAATTAATCCATCTTTCCCATATTCCACATGAACTGTCTCTAGACATCATACTGCTGTTGGAGAATACAGACAGGGCTGCCACCTCCTTACACTTGTAAGAGGAACAAGCTAACCTAACAGTGCATAGCATTACCCTATTGAGGTGTCAATGGGCACTGTAGTGGAAAGGGAAGTACCCCTTCATTTTCAGTGTGCTTTTGATACTTTCCTTGATTTGGAAATGGTGACTAAGCAGCTCCAGATCAAATTAGTTCAACGAGCTGGTTTGACAGATAACTAGCTTCCAGGGGGAAAAAAAAAACCCACATTAAAAAGAAAGAGAAGTTTTCATTGATCATACTCATCCTGCAGGCTGCATATTGTCAGATCTGACATCTGCAACCAGGAGAGGAGATGAAAGGTAAGAAGAGGGCCATTGCCTGCAGCAGAAGTCTGTACTGAAACCCTTTGGTGTAACGTCAGGTTGCAGCTTAAGTGTTAGAAGGAAAGACCTGCAATAGCTGTCTTCTACAACATTTCCTACCAGTTGCTGTTCTCTCGCCTCCTGGCTCCTGTTCCACATTTGATTTGATTTCACGCTCTGAATGACAGCTTGCCTTCTGTTTCGGTTTCAGAGAAGGAAACAGTTTCATCATCAGGTTTGATACAGGAGGTCCACTTGAATCGCTGTCCACTGTAGACTCTTTGGACATTTCCCCTCCCCTCTTTGGGGCAACTTTTCTCTTTATTGCTTTATCTGGGACAGTTGTATCATTCTTACTGGAAAAGTCCCTCTGTAAAGGTGTTTTAGTATATTTTTCAGGTAAATCACTGTTAACATAATATTCATCAAGATCACTCCATGTTCTTTCATCATCAAACTCAAACTTACTCCCGCTTATACAAGACATGCTTCTCTGATGGTCTGAAGCTCTTCTAACCTTTTGCTTGGACAGTGCTCTGCAATCTTTGTCTGACAAGCCAAGGTCGGCATCTCCATTTTTACTTTCTTTGCTGATGTCTGTAACAGGATCTCCATAATCAAAAAATTCTGGATCACTTTCTCTATGGCTCATAAAGGATGCCTCACCATCTTCATTTTCATCCTTTAATGTGGTCTCCAATTCATTCTCAGAATCTGTTGTTGTATCACCATTGCCCTCATCCTTATCTTCATTTACAATCCATTGATTACTTTTTAAAGCAGGAGCTGCTGTCATGGAAGAAGCTGAAAGTATTCCATTGTCCACTTTATCCAATGGATCCTTCATTCTAAAAGCTGCTCCTGATTTTGAGACTGTACGAGTAGCTGTTCTATTATTTATATTTCCTTGTGTCACACAGTCTGCCTTTTTATTTTTCTTATTTATAAGCTCAACTGCCAGTGCTTTTACTTGCTGCTGTTTTGCCTTGACAGGGGTAGAAGACATTCTACGGCCTTTTAAAGTTTGCAAATCTTGATCTAAGATCCTTTGCACAAATGAGGAATTACTTGAGAAAGATATTTCATCTGCAGCTTGTTCTAGAAACAAAAATTCATCTAATTCTAGGTTCTCTTTTTCTTTTTCTTTTTCCCACTTTTCCAGCTTATTCTGAAATGAAAGTTCAAGAGAGAGTTCTGAATTTTTTACAGGGTGACCGACAGGACATTCAGAATTAGAAAAGGCACTGGCCAGCTCACAAGACAGCTGAGGCTTTTCTGTGCTAGGTAATTTGTTTCTGATTTTGCCAGCATTAAACCTGGCACATTCTACTAAGTTCTCTTTATTTTCTGTTTTGTTGTTAATTTCTGATGGGAAAGCATCTCTCATCTGTCCATCATGATTTTTTCCTGGGTGCATTCTTGTTTCTGATGGCAAGGTATTTTTTCCATTGTGATTCCTGAGTACCAGGGTCTTCTGAATAGGACAATGTTTTGCTTTGTCAGGGTGGTTATATTTCTTACACGGTGCAAAAGGCTTCTCCGAAACCTGTTCTTTGCTAGGAGGCATAGTTTTCTTCTGTATTTGTGACCTGTCCGCTTTAATAACATTTCTGTTATCTGAAGGCATTTGCTGAAGTTTTGAGGCGTTTTCTCCAAGTTTTGTCATTTTAGATTTGGCATTGGTGAATCTTGTTAGGCCTTCTCCTCTTTTCAGGAAGGGTCGTTTGATCACTGGTTTTTGAATGGCTGATCCACTTGTCTCCTGAAAAGGGGTAAGGAAAACACAAAGTGCTAAAGAGCCCTTTACACAGTTTGAAAATGTCTTCAAATAAGCCCCACACATGAGTAGGAATTTATATAGTACATTTCTACTGGATTTCTAAAGACATCTTAAACAAGTGAAATATTTGGGGCTTATTGTTCTATTTTTAAGAATGTGAATACTGCATTCCATGCTAGCTTTTGATGCTAGAATCTTCCTCGTACATTTTTAAAGCACCTATCGCATCTTGGCACAATATATAAAGTAGAAAAAAGTTAAAATAAATAAATAACCTGTAACTTCTGGTTTTGCTCCAGACGCTGCTCTTCTAGTTGTATCTGTTCTTCCAGGAATTCTTCAAATGTCTGTTTCTTCTCCTGAATCGCAGCTTTAATAGGTCTAGTGCAATTTAAAAAAAAAACAAACCCAAGTCTTGTATTTCAATATAAAATAGCTGTGTTTAACATCATGGCTATTCAAAGACCTAAAGTGTAATTACATAAAAGATGACAAATTATGAGGTACTTTGGTCATTAAATGTCAAAGTTAATCTGAGAAATGCATTAAAATACTAGCTGTTAATCTTCTGAGAAGTGGTTTATTAAATCCCTGCTACACATAGCTAAAAGATACTGTATGCGGGATTTATTGATTCTTCTTTCATTGATTTTTCTCAATGACCCTTTCTTCTGCCCAGAGCACCAAGCTTTCACTCCTATTTTAGTCATACTGCAAATTTCTACAGTATCCTCTTCCCACTCAGTCATGCTACTGAGATTGCGTTCCTTTGACATTCTCCCTTTGATATTCCGGCTCCTTCACAGCTGCACCGCGTCTGGCTGGGATGGAGTGAGCTTTCCTCATAGCAGTCCATACAGTGCTGTGCTTTGGATTTGTGACTACAACAGCGTTGAGAACACACCAATGCTTTAGCTGTTTCTGAGCACTGTCTGCACAGCATCAAAGCTTTGCTTTTTCATGCTGCTCCCCACCCCCAGCAAGTAGGCTGAGAGTGGGTAAGACACTGAGAGGGTACACAGCCAGACCAGCTGACCCAAATTGACCAAAGGAATATCCCTTGCCAGATAACATCATGTTCAGCAGTAAAAACCGGGCGCTTGGTCTTCCAAAAGTAGCTGTTGCCCAGAGGCCAAGTAGGCATCAGTCTGCTTGTGGGAGGTGGAGGGTGACTGCCTTTGCACTACTTGGGTTTTTTTCCTCTTCTTTATTTTATTAAACTGTTTTTATCTCAACCCACAAGTTTTCTCCCCTGATACCCTTTGACAAAGATAGCATGATAATGGTCTGAATTACCTTTCCTCTGTATTAGTCCACACATGTCTTCCTCTGCTGGAATTTTCAGAGAGATCTGCACTTTCCACACATACAGGATCAATGTGTTGATCTTCACTCTCCATTAATATTTCCATCTTTTGTTCTGGACACCACATGTTTTTTCCTATGAAATTAATAGATCTTTTTTTTCCTGCACAACAACAAATCAGTTTTCAGCTTATACATTAAGCAGCATTCAGGTCAGATTAAAACCAGAAGCTTCATGGTAATGTAGTGTTAATTCCTACATAAAATAGTCCTACGGTTTCTCCAAATTAATTCTTATTTGAAATTGAGCTTTCTTTTTTTTAAAGGAACATCCAATTACACATGAAAAATTTTTCACAGATCTTTAACCCATTCCAATTATTCATTTTCTTTGCTATGGTTAATTTATGGCTTAAAAATAAGATAAATGAACAAATTTGAATGTCTGCTGTACTGAAGAGCTCTCTTAAATGTCCCATGTATTTATGCATAAATTAAGATCAATTTATCCTTTCACGTCTTCTTAAACCAAGCCCTCTGATTTAAAGCTTTAAAGCTGATACGAAGTATGATGAAATGTGATCTCATACCTTTTCCCCAAAACCTATACATGTTAATAAGGTTTAACTTTATTAAATTGCTAGACTCAAACCAAAATTACTATTCCAGTTATAGCAGCAGAGTAGTCATGTTAGTGCCAATGGTAAAACCGAGGAAAGATAAAGAACTCCAGTGCATTGCTTCTGATATACAAATAATTTTTAGTCATGTGGTGTGACCTTGTCAAACCAACTGGATTCCTAATTCCACTTCAGTTACTAATCCTCACGACAAAGCTGGTCTGAAGACATTTATATCCCTGGATAGGTTGTTGTTTCCCATTTGCCATGTGAAAATGTGGCTACAGTTCAGCCCAAACAGTTCAGCTACTGAGTATCTGTCATTTCTTGCTATTTTCCTAGTTTTCATCATATATAAGCTTTAGCAAGAATGATTTTTTTTTTTTTCCTCGAACACTTCATACAGACAGAAGAACTTGATTTTTGTCTCATGCTACATTTAACAAAATTCACATGGACATCAACAGGAACACTCTGGAGTCTTTAGGCTGTCAGTAGACCAACCAACAAATCAAATAAACCACCAGTTATATAAGATCTTCACAATTAGTAGAAAATTACACCAGTGGAAAACTACACCAGTAGAAAATTACTGAGTACCCTGAAACTCGGGTGGTGGCAATTGGTGTAAAGTTGTTAAGCCCACTGCATGCCCAGGTCTTAGGTTTTGATTTTCAGTCTGTTAGAGTATAGCCTTAAAATTGAAACATGATGGTGTCACTATTATTGTATTATAACACCACTATTCCACAGGAGAAACTAAACTGCACTGAAGGGCAAGATTGCTCACCCAGCCTCCATCCTTGTGTTACTTGATTAAGAGTAAGAGACTGGACAATCCAGACTCTTTTCTCCTAAGGTTAAGCCCTAAATTAATTTTTTCAGGTAGGCAGAGTAAAAGAAAGACAATCATTTAAGTCAGGTTGGATTGATACTGTCAACAGTTGAAAATAGCCCTGCTCAACTCTGAAAGCTTTTTCCAGCCCAGCAGTGTCTCCTCCCTTTGCAAACAGCAAGCGAGACTAGAAAACTGATACAGGTTACAAGCGTTTGTTTTTAAATACAGATCAGCTCCCTAGTGTAGTTCAGTTCACCACCTGAACAAATTTCTGCTGTGTGAGCACAAACAAGGAGGGATGACTTCATTTAGATAAACTGACAGCTTAAAGTAATCAAAAGTACTGTGAGAAATAGCTAATCAGAAAGAAAAGCAACTGTTTGTCTTACATTGTCTTGTACATTTAAAACATGTTAAGTGAAACCAGGGCTCCCATCATAACACATGTTGATCAAATTACAATTGCAGCTGCCATTTTATAAAAACAGGACAGTATTCCTTCTGCAGTAGCGCTCAACTTTCAGGCACCGTAGCACTGATCTTTGACTACTCAGGTAGGTGAAGAACACTGAACACACGTTCAGATTTTAACTGGCAAATGAGATTAATTTTTTCAGTTTGCTTAAATACATCATACGCTTTCTTTCTCAACTTACCAAGAGCTGCTCTCTGGCCGGATACCATGCTAAGTAGCTTCTGCTGCTCTTCCATTAGCCTCTGAAGTTGCTCCATCTGTTGTTTCTTTAGCTGTTCCTGTTTCTGTTGTTGCAATTCCTTCAGCTTTTCAAACAAACAAACAAAACAATGTATTAGAGGCTAGGTTTACTTAGAATATACCACAGGATTAGTGTCACCAAGACAAAGGGTATTTGTTGTTTTAAAGATGCTCCGCTAGGTAAGTGTAACGTGAAGGAAATTAAGAATTTTTCTATCTATGAATACACATGCTATTTCCAGTTTGCCCAGCTAACAGTTCACTAGTCTTTAATTGACCAATCTGCAAACAGTAGGAATCAAAATACCCACTTCCACTGCATGGGAAAAACATTCAAATTCCACGCTTTTAATATTAACTTCTACTATGCTGTGGTTTTATTAAAATGTGAAATACTTCATAATAAATAAAGCTTTAGTAAAAGTGTGTTGATTTGGGTTTTGTTGGGTTTTTTTCTCTCTCCAGATCTCAGTTACAGTGAACAATACTGATACAAAGGATCAAGAAGAGGGGAAAAAGAGCATTGGAAAACCTTAAGACTCATGAAGCTGCCTGAAAAAAACATTAAAATACTGATTCAATTCAGTAATTCAGTCTTCACTTTCTTGCGTAGCAGGAGTCTCCGGCCCTGCCTCAAGACCAGCCTTGAAGGCCGTATGAAGGCAGGGCATTCTGCACTCTACCAAACCCCAGCAATGAGTGGTGGGCTATCTCTGTATCTCCAGCACATACGTACGTGCTAGTTTCAGCTTCTTCAAAGGAAAGATGGGAGGACTGATGAAATTCTCCACAGATCAACAACTGGACCACATCTGTCATCCAACCGGTAAGAAAAAATTCCCTTGAATTTCCCTTGTACTCCCTCAAAATTCCAGTGACAACAGAAGTAAGGCACTATGCAAGTAGATGCTAGTAGCAGGCCTAGTGATCAAGATCCAGAGATCACCCAAGTCTTAGCTCCAACCTCTTCACTTAATTTATTAAAGAAGTCATACTTCTACCTGTTTTGATTATAATATCCTCAGAAAACCAAACCACAAAAAACCCCATACATCCAAAACCACATTCACCACTACAAGCATCAGATTTTTTTTTTTATAATGTATTAGTCAATAACTTTCTAGGACAGTTGACTTAATTTCTCGTAAGATACCATTAAACCAGCTAATATATGTTATTTAGACACGGTGATACTGCTGACAATACTGAAAAGGCGAGTAAGTATTTTCCTATCATGTGAAATACAGGAGAAAACTTTTCTAGCACCAGGTAAGTTGTGGAATTCTGCTCTAGACACACACACTGTCCCTTCTCTCCGCTTGAGTGCACAGACACAGGGATTTGTGCTGAGGTAGCTTCTAGCAGAGTGGACACAGAGGGGAGCAAGTTCTTAATCTTTAGCAGCAACATCTATTTATTAAAGTGTCCCTCAACACTTTCAACCAACACAATCTGTATCTCTTAACTGGGAAGAGCTATGCACAAACATATTACAAACGGCGGATTAACTGGCATGCTTGCATTGGAAAAAAACAATTAGTAACATCAAAGCATTGTAATTCCAGGCCTTTTTGTCCCAATGTCTTGGATACTTCATCACATTCAATACTAACCTCTCCCCATCTAAACAGAACCAGGTAAATGGGTGTACATACCTACTTTTAGAACTAACAGAAGATGTTGCTATAGGTACAGGCACATACAACTTCACCAAGTTGTGAATATCTGCGGTAAAGTACTACCACTGCAATGACCAGCACCCCATTTCCACAGCTTCAGGTGGAGAAACAATGCAACATTGTAAAATTGTATGCACCTTTCCAGATAAATAGATTTTGAGAACAAGTACGCTGCCACTGAATGAATTTCACTTTAAACTGGAACCTGTGCCAGCTGGAGACAACAGAAGGTAGACTCAATAACTGCACATCATGAGGATACCAACTCTTACGCATGCCTTAGGACTTCTCCTTAAGCTTGCTGTGTTTTATACCTTGCAAGGCGTTTGCTTACTTCCAGGTATGACAAATCATATGCAGAAACAAAATAAATCTTAACAGACATATGTAAAGGAATTCTAGGACTTTTACCTGTTCAAGTTTTTGTAAGAGTGGATCACTGTGATCGGATTTATTCTGACTATCCACTTCACCATGGTTGAAGTCTGGTTTAGAGGTGTCTATGTTACATGCTGCTGCTGGAAAAGATGTTTCAGTGGCGTACTGCTGAAGCGTACAAGAGCTGCCAGACTCTTCACACAAGGAGTCATCACTTACAGAAGAGCTGTCTGAAAGACGCAACACTTCAGCAGGGGAAGCTGTGATGTTTTCAGGTCCAGACAACAGATTTTCTTTGTTGATTTTCAAACCAGTAAAACCAGGATCTAATAATACTCCAGCACGGGAACTATCAGACATCCAATGTGCAATGAAGTTTTCGTCACTACTCGGATCTTCAACAGTTGGCATCTTGTAAATTGTATTCCAATTTGTTTGCTGATGTAGCATTAACATAACAATATTACATTATGTGGCCTTAGGATGGTAAAATTTTCGAAGTTCCAGGTATTTGGTATGGACGGTTACCTTCTTTTAGCACCTAGAAATCAAGCAGATAAAGAAAATAAGAAAACTACAATAACAGATACTCAGTAAAATAAAGTTACTCTCTTATAACCAAACTAGTGTATTTATAAAAAATAAGTCACAATCTACTTTTCCCCTGGCAATAGAAACAGTTTGGACAATGAGTAACAAACACTTCCTGTGCAGGAAACCAACATAATCTAACTTTTAATCTTATTTATTTGAGCGCAGTTAATATTCTCTCAAGTATTATAAAGCTGTGTATAATACTCTCTTTGGTAGTATAGCGAGGGACTCAGTATTTTTTTTAAAGTGACTGCAACAAGAGATGAGAGGCGATTTGAGGAGCTGAGAGACTTCCTGCACAGGACTTTCATATTAATGCAAAGTTTCAACTATGTTCATATAAATATAAACACTTTACGGCACATATTTCAATACAGTGCTTAACATTTTTGCATCTTCCTTAGTTTTCTTGGAAACTCTACAACCACACTGCCTGTTAGCGTCTTCTTCCCAACCAGCTTCTTTTTTTAAATCCATCCAAAAAAAGTCTGAAGACTGCAAGAGTTTCAGTGATAACCAAATTCCTACAAGTGTCATAAGACATGAGTGAATTCAGGTAGGTAGGAAACCCAAAGTGATTTCTTCAGGAGGAAAAAAATACAGAATTGCTGCTGATGAGAATGTGGCCACAAGAGCCTGAGCCCTCAGCCCGGCTACTCAGACTAGTCCAGGACAACTAACTCTCTGCCTGTGCATACAGTGTCTCACGGGGAACAGAGATGGAAGAAAGGGCCAGGAGACAAAGGACAAACAACCACAGCAGCCCAGGCTCAACAGGATCAGGAAATAACTTCATAAATCTTCCTCCTTCCCAAGAAACCCGTTCATGCCACCTCACGCTAATAACAGGCCTATGCTTTCAAACCAAAGTTTGAAACTGTGACTAGGAGAAGGAGAAAAATTCCCTTAGAAAAGTGATTTTCAGCCGCCTTCTGTTTTGAGACGCCACTGGAAGTTTCCTGGCGAGGCAGAGGAGATTCCTGCGCAGGCAAACTGGAGCCCCCAGGTTCGCAGGCTGTGTGTCTGTAGCCTTTTGGAGACCCTTCGCAGGCCGCCCGCCGGTTTAAAGCTTCCTCTGCAGAGGAAGCTTTAAACTTCCTTCCACCTTCGTGACAGGCAGCGGCA
Organism: Coracias cyanogaster; assembly: GCA_033124195.1. Lineage (NCBI taxonomy): Eukaryota > Metazoa > Chordata > Aves > Coraciiformes > Coraciidae > Coracias > Coracias cyanogaster. The sequence continues at coordinate 11,373 of JAVSBS010005064.1, read as the reverse complement.
CCTTCGTGACAACCGAAAGAGCCGGGCGGGCTGAAGCTGGGCCGTCCGGGGGGGATGACAGGATCCCCGCGAAAGCCGCCCGGGGGAAGACGAGCCCAGCCAGGTCACTGAGCCGCGCCGAGCGGCCGGGCCCGGCGCCTTCCTTCCCACACCGGCACCGACACGGACGCCCCGAGCGCGCCGCCAACGCCCGCCGCCCGCCCGGCCCCGAAGCGCCCGCACCGCGACAGCTCCGACCCGCGGCCCCTCACAGGCACCGGGGCGGCGGCGACACCGGCACCGCTCCTCAGGCCGCCGCAACCCTCAGCTCTGGCCGCCGCCCCCCCTCTTTCCAGTACAAACCTGCCGCCATCGCACAGCCCGTCGGCGCCACAGGCCGGGCCCCGCCCCGGCGCCGAGCCTGCTGGTGGTTGTAGTCCCGAGCCGCCGCCTCCCCGCACGGCTGCGAGGCGGTGCTCGGGCGCCCGGACTACAGCTCCCCAGAGCCTCAGCGGCGAAAGGGCCGTTGACGGGCAGCTACGGGCAGCGGCGCGCCCGCCGCCGCCGCCGCGGTTCGTGCGGGGCTGTCAGAGGCGGGAGGAGGCGGCGGGGTCCCTCAGGTAGCTGGGCCGGCCCCTCGCTCCTGAGGCCGGGGAGTCCCGGGTCCCCGCCGCCGGTGGCCCTCTGGGGACACGGGGTTTCTCCTGGGGCTGGGCGGCTCCTGCGGCGGCAGTCCTGGGCGGCTGTCCCGGGGCGCAGCAAGAGGGGAGCCCTGTCCCCTCTCGGGGCTGGGCGCAGGCCGGCCGGGCCGTGGCGTTGGCCTCCAAGCGTGCTTTCATTGCGGCTACCTGTACCCTTTTAATCTTCAAATCGCTGCAGTAAGGGAGGAACAAAAAATAAATGGGCAAAAAGCATCCCCTGGCTTTCTGGTGGCTTGTGCTTTAGGCATGCCTCGATCTTCCTGAGCGAAATTAGTGTTTTCTTCTGAACTCCAGTAAGTGGTAGAGCATCAGACTCTGCGGTCTGTCTCAGTGAGCTGTGTTTGCACCTACTGTGGGCAGGCACTGGGAGAACAGACCAACCCCCATCTCCCTACAACGTGCTTTCAGGTAGTTGTAGAAAGCAAGAAAGTCTCCCCTCAGCCTCCTTTTCTCCAGGCTCAACAACCCCAGTTCCTTCATCTGCTCCTCATAAGACTTGTGCTCTAGAGCCTTCGCCAGCTTCATTGTCCTTCTTTGGACATGCTCCAGCACCTCAATGCCCTTCTTGTAGTTAGGGGGCCCAAAACTGAACACAGTATTTGAGGTGCGGCCTCACCAGCGCCAAGAACAGGGGGATGATCACTTAGTCTTGCTGGCCACAGTGTTTCTAATACAAGCCAGGATGCTGTTGGTCTTCTTGGCCACCTGGGCACGCTGCTGGCTCATCTTCAGCCCGCTGTCGACCAACACTCCCAGGTCCTTTTCTGCTTGGGCAGCTTCCCCACACTCTTGCCCAAGCCTGTAGCGTTGCATGGGGTTGTTGTGACACAAGTGCAGGACCTGGCACCTGGCCTTGTTGAACCTCATACCTCTGACCTTGGCCCATCGACCCAGCCTGCCCAGATCCCTCTGTAGAGCCTCCCTACCGACAAGTAGATCAACACACCCATCTAACTTGGTGTCATCTACAAACTTGCTGAGGGTGCCCTTGGTCCCCTTGTCCAGAGTGTTGATAAAGATATTAAAGAGAACAGGCCCCACTGCTGAGCCCTGGGGAACACAAGCCCTTCCTGTCCCTTTCTGAGCCCCATGTGTCAGAGAAGCCAGGGTGGCGAAGTGCACGGCGAGAACAAGCATCGGCACAGCCCGGGGCAGTGCTCATTCTAGTGGGGAGGCTGTTGGGCCAGTTTCCCTGCAGTACTTGACTCTGTATCCTGCCAGTTACATGGATTAGTAAAATATGATCTTAGACGCTGTTAACTTGTTTCAACTTAACTTGTTTGTGTAAAAAACCGTGAATATTAAGTGGTAGTATTGTTTTCATTAACTATTCATAAGTTAAGTTAGAGAAACCAGATATTGGACCAAGCAAATACATGTTTTGTTTGCAGATGTGGAAGACCTGTCATTTGCTGAAAATAAAAACGCCACAAAGAAAAATGAAAACAATTCCAACCTTACTGCTATTGAAGACAGTGACAGAACAATTGAATCCAAAGTTGGGACTCTTAGGTAAAACAAAAGAAAATTAAATATATATTTTGATACACCTATGTTGATATTTCTGTAAATAAATTTAAAAAAAAAACAAGAAACCCCATTTCCCAGTCTGTTTTGGTAACTTCTGGAAATGGCTCTAATTATGTTATTAATGTAGTGGAAGATAAAATTATTCTTTTTTCATTTTCTGGGTTCTGTGTTTTGTTTCTGGTTATGTTTGCCCTTTTCCAGGGGAAATACTCCTTGAATATTATAGCTGTTGTTAAGAGTAACTGCCTATCCTCCCATTTGTTAAGTCTAGACTTCATTTAATCCCACTTTCCTACATACCTCAATCCTTTTGCTTTGTTCCCCAGACATTTAAGAGGATAATGTTTTTCCATGTAATTTAAGTTCATATAACTTATAAACAGCCATCAAAATGACTGTTTTAAACAAGAATTTTGTTCATCTCTTTTATTACTGAAGGCAAAATTACCTGAAGAATATGTTGGTTTTAAATTGGAACATCTTTGCCAGTAAAAGTTCCCAAATTCTGGAATGACTTTGCCCTAATCTTATCACATGAAACTCACTTTTTATGCTCTTCAGTTAATGTATGGTAGAAGAATATTCCTTTCACTTTTTAATGTGGAAATAATACACATTTATGTAGGTTCTGGTAAGCAGTACATTAGCAATATTATATATATGTAATCAGAGAGAGTAGTGAGTGCATTGCATGAATCAACAAAGACATAAGGAAATGTTTGTGGTGAATGCTTTTTATAAGGTGCGATTGTTTGGCTATTAAGATTGGTAACCTATTTCAGGTAAGTGAAATTTGATAAATATTTGATAAATAATGTTTGATCATTTGTAGCTTTTGCATGAGCTGGAACATAGTCCTAAAAGATTCTGTATCTCAATGCATCAATCTGTAAGAATATGATAAAACTGTTGTCACTAACTCTTCTCACTTATAATTAATTTGCAAGAGAAATAGCATTTGTATTGAAAGAAAAAAACCTCTGGATTTTTAGAACACAGTAATTAAGAAGTGGGTTGCTGTTCTGTTAGATTAACCCTCCATTTTGTTCCCCAAAGGCATTTGTGAGACAGACACCAGTCTTGGATCAATATTGAACTACAGTAAGACATTGCTATGCAGCCTCTAATGTCAACATTTTACTAGCTTCTGCTGGTGGTGCATTAAAAAGCATTTTGCCTTTTTTCCTCCTGCCTTGAGAAGACAAAATAATACAGAGTATTCTGTCCGAAATTTCCAATTGAGAAGGAATACACAGATAGAAGCAAATCTATATCCTGTCTGCCTGGACAAAGTGGCTACAATTAATCAGTACTTTTATTTCATCTGTAGGCTACACTTTATAAATAGGATTTCTACTCTGCTTTATGTATTTTAGGATGAACTAGTTCACTTAGACATTTAGTAAGAAATGTATTATCCTCCACTTTCTGTTATTTCATCAATGCATTAAAGCTGACAATATATGAATCAACAAGACGTTAAGGAACATTACCTTTCAGTCTGATTCATATTCCATTTTATTTCAGGGAGGTTACTTTGCTGTCTCTTAGCTCTGCTTGTAGTACTTTGCAAGTAGTCCTGTATAAGGGCAGAATAATATCCAACTTTTAAGTACTGTTTTCCTGTCCCAGCTGCAAGAAAATATTTTGTGGATATTGCATTAACAGGAGTTAAGGTTTTCTTTCAGTGTGGAATTAAATGATCCTTTTTCAGTATTTATTGCTTTGTGCTCTTTCTGCAGTTTTGCAATAGATTTCAGTTTAATATTTTCTTTTAAAGGTAAGCATAGCAGAATGTATGTTACTCCGAGTAAAGAATGCACTGGATGAGAGAGCTGGCAAGGTGGCACTCTAAGAGGTGATGATGGAATTCTGGAAAGTTATATGTCACAAAACTGAAATAGGCTATAAAGTTTCCAAAAAGCTAGAGATCTATGTCAGGTAACTTTTCCATGTTGCTGGTAAGCCCTGATCTGCACTATGCTACAGCGGTTTTGAACATGCTCACTAGATAAATTGACAGGCTGCTTTGCACAGCTAGCCACAGGCTGTCAGCTAAAAAAATAATTTATTGGAATCTTATGAATAGAGTAATGCTCATGGGGGCAATTCAGTGTTTTGAACAGGAAAACCAGTTGCTCTCCAGATGGTGACAGGAGTTTCCATTGCAATCATTGTTGTGAAGGCATCTTCAGCCTGATCAAATGAGAATCACAGAACTGTTGTTATCATCCAACTGATCCTAGCAACTACTCCAGCATACACATAATCAGTTTCTATTTACTAACCTAAACTATATACAAAATATATCTAAGCTATTTTAACAATATGCAAAGACTGTTCTGTGTACCCTTTCCTGCATATTCAGGAACAGTTTCTAGAGACTGTTTAAAATTACCATTCTATGTATACCTTAGTCTGTTCCTACAGCACAAAACTGCTTGGAGGAGTTCCCTGGACTGCCTGGCTTGTTAGCACAAGAACCTAGTCGGCACTTCTAAACAGAAACCATCTTCTAATAGGTCTAAACACAGCTGGCCTGCCGAGGAAGATCTCCAGGGATCTCCCCCATAGCTCCCCCTCAGCTCCTGTGTTCCTTCATTTTTAAGCTGGCTAAGAGTTCAGTCACTCAGGAGTTCAGTCAGTCCATTGTCTCATCTTTGCAGAAACTAGCTGGGAAATTCTCAGCCTGCCAGGGGCATGCCAACAAGGTGTGCTGAGGACACCGGCAGATGCAGCTTCTGCACCCAGCAGCAAGGTCTGGCTGCTCCGAAAGGGCAGGTGGATGGGACTGGGGGTGAAAGTGAGCAAGGGCAGGGCCGTCACACCACTGGCAGTGGCTCTAGTCCCATGGTACCCATATAGGAAGAGCAGAGTGGCGGACAGTGACTGTAGCCAAGGTCAGTCCAAATTGCCTCCTTATTACGGCTTGTCTGGCAGGTCCAAGGTCAAACCAGGAGCTTGAGTCCATAGGATCTGGGTCATAAGCAGGGAGGTGAGGAGCTGGATGCAGGCATATCGGAAACATAGATCAGCCGAGAGACCAAAGGCAAGAGCCTAAGCTCAAAGGCATCTCTTAAGCAAAGGAGGGATAGGAATCCCCTGAGCCTTCTCACTGCTCTCTTTCAAGGCTCCACAGCTGCACTGTCAAAGCTGGCCTTGAGCCCAAGCAGCCAGGCCCTCTGGAGAGGCAAGAAGCAGTCAGAGCTCTGACAGCTACATCACTCTTGTAACTATAGCACAAACTCAAATTTTCTCCTTGTATTGCGATAATAATGTAAATTCCATGGATTCTGCCAGAGATAACTCTTTCTTTTGGCAAAGGATATCCAGAAGTCAACCTTCTGTAAGTTACAAACTAGCAAGAGAGACACATAAGGGGAAGGAGGCTCCTTACTGTTCTAAAAGAACAAATGTTAATAGTGTCTTTAACCCTGGAAATATTTTTATAATTAAAAACTTTTGACATTTCTGATATAATAAATTACAATGTCTCATAAAGGTTTCCCATGGCTTAGTGAAGTGTAACATTGCAATCTTTTCAAAGTTAGATCGCCTTCTTTCTCCTAATCTGAGAAAATTGCATGAATATCTTTTGCTAGTGCCCTAGCTCAATAGTGGCCTCAGGGACAAAATGACAGATTCTAACAAGTAAGAATTGCCTCATAAGTAAAATCAAAATGGTAACGAAGCACAAACACTGTTTTGTTGAGCTGTTATGAGCCGACTTGATTTGGAGTTGTACAGAACCAGTTTAACACTATTTTTTCATATACCTTGTTCTTCTGAATTATTTTCATGGGATTCTACAGCTGTTTGCTCTTGTTCTAAACTGAAAAAACCCTGAAAATTATAATACTGTCAAATTTGGTGGGTTTTTTTTCTGGTTTGTTGTTGTTGGGTTTTGATGGTTTTTTTCTTAATTCTGAAGAGCTGTGTATTTATACAAGCTATTAAAATAAGATATATGGGGTCTAGACTTTTTTACTCTGCTGCTCAGTATTTATCTCCAGGTATTTTATAAGATAACTGGAAAGTAAACGTAGAAGTAAAATTTTATGTTCTGCTGAGTAAAACAAATATTTGTGTGTGTGTGAATAAACCAGATGGGGGTGGGAGGGAATACATGGTCACCTTTTGATTCTGTCCAACACTTGCTGTCTCTTTGCTGTTAGCTTTCAACTGTGTGAAAAATACATTTTTCTGGGAAGTTATTCTGCAGATTTGCCTATAAACTGTCAAATACGTTTATTATTTCTGCACATAAACGTATGTTTTCCTACCTTCACTCCCAGAAGAATCCTGGTTATCAGGCTCTGGGGATGAGAAACCACAATCTCCTTTCTTCTGGCCAGCTGGCTTTCGTTTGATTTTTGGAACACTAACCTACAATTGATAACTGTAGGTTATTTCCAGAGAACTAGAATTGTAGCAAAGCAGCTCATTCTAATAGTAACAGTTAAAAGCACAATAGCTAATAGAAATCCAAGTTAAAATTTATGATGTATAAGCAAAGTTTGTGCATCTTCCCACTTAAGGGAAAATACACATTAAACTGTTGAGTTCAAGTTTGTGTATTTTATTTTCCTATCCAATCAAGTAATCCCTACCACTTAGGATGCAACACAGAAATGGAGGACTACGGACTGGGTGAACTACATTTCTGTAGCATAACAATAGTATTTCTCATCAGTCCCAATGCTTTGATGACCTTTATACACAATGTACATGTACAAATCCCTGGATTTTGCTGCATGTGCTAACAGAACTGGAACATACCATTGGTGTCCGATGTCGAACTTTTGTTTGGATGGTGCCATCTTTTTCAAATTGGATCATATCATTCAAAGGGTCCCATGGTCTGGTACTAGACAAGGTGAATATAATTGATTAATACCACAGCAATCTAAATATGAAAAGTTTTCCTGCTCAAAAACCTCTCAGTATGACAGGTTAAAGCGCTCTCCCCCTGTATAGAAGTCAGGCATGGAATAAGTGATCTTACCTTCCACCTGTACCCGAGCCCTAACCTGAAGGGCCAAGAAAGTCAAAATAAACTTCAGGTCCACGTCATACCCTCGGCAGGTTGATAAGAATACAAACTATTGTATTAGCCAGTAATACCATTATGAATTTATCTGGCTAGTGATATGTATTTGTCAAACATGGAGATGTTTTCTGCTTTCTGTACAGTTATTATTTTAGAACTATGGGGAAATGAAAGGATTTTTAAAAAATTATTATTATTTTGGACTGTGTTTTTGCCTTTTCATTTAAAAGATGCCTAGGAAGGAGAAGTTAAGAATCAGTTACCTCAAACCTTTCATCCCAAAGTGGCTAATGGTAAACAAGACTGGTTTCAAGAGGCACTAATGAGCTACACACTGTTTTCCTGTTCAGATTTTTTCAGTGCTTTTCCAAGTACATGTTGATATACAATCAGAAAAACCCAAAAGCATAAGACCCATAGCTCATTGAAGACCAACAAGCAGTCAAAGGCAAAGACCGACATCCCCACTGATTACGGCCTTTTCAGGATGCAAGTCAGCTGCATGAAGATTGTTCTGATGCACAGCTTTACTGTGAGTAGATTAAGCATGGATTTCCTTTCATCTCCTCCTATATGCCTTTAAAAACGTTTGCAGCTCTTTCAGATGATGTGAACATAAACCTGCATTTACATCGCAGCTTAACCTGACTTGAATTAAACGTCATCTAAGGTAACTGGGTAAGAACCAGGCATTGCTCTCCCAAAGGTTTTTTGTATCTGTAATCCAGATGCCTAAATCCATAATCCAGGTACCTTAACAACTGCCACAGCTCACTGAACACATTTTTCCCCGTAAGTGTCAAAGACTGCTCCCTACATGGCCCAGGTGGTGAATGTAAAAAGGAGACAGAATTTATACATGTAAGGGTAGACAGAAGTTCCTTCCAGTGACTGCCGACAGCGCAGACTGCTTGCTAGCACGTAGTAAAGTTTCCATGGCACATCCTTGAGCCACAAGGCCTCAAGGAAACAAGAAGTAAGGCAGATGAACAAGATAGGTCTTAAAGCTGCAGGAAAGTGTCTAACACATTAAAAGTACGGCAGTACGTATCCTGATGGTTTTACACAGGGTTCAACATTATGGGCAGTCAATCCTGCTGGACTATTCACAACTCTCCAACAGAAGAGGCATCAACAGCACTGGAAGGTTCAAAGCAAGCAAGGGTGTGCCATGGAGCGTTTAGTCTAGCTGGAGAATTCCCTGCTGCAGGATGTTTCACAGACTTAAGAGGAGACCCAAGAAAAGATGGAAAAGAAATCTGTTGCAAGTTGCTAAATACAGATAATTCCTGCTTCATTCCAGGAAACATCCAAGTTGCAAATTTGCTGGAGACATGAAGAGTACTCAGGATTCTGGTACTCCTCCCTACACATGCACTTCAGCCACTGCCCCAGTATTGTCTTTCTTGTACAGAAAGGTGAAGGCTTCCCAGGTTTAGCCATGAGAATATACTGCAAGCACCAATGGCATCAGAATTACTTAACTCAGAGCGTATAACTTTTGGACATTTCACCTTTACAATCCCTGCAACACAGAAGCAAGCTGGGTATTGTAAAAGAATCAGGAGAATGTGGGCGTTCTGTGAAAACCATCACTAGCAAGGAATCTACCACAGCTACAGAATTACTCATTTTAATTAAAACACATGAACAGGAATATCAGGTAGCATTGTGCATTTCATCAGTTTGAACTCGGCTATCTATCTGAGTTCTTTTGCTCCTGAAACCACAGCAAGACACTCAGCAACACTACTAGGTATTTAACTAACAGTTTTTGTTACAGACACTGCAGGACTCACTCAGCATATTTGTAGTGCCATTCTCCTGTGACTGAATCCTGATCGAACAGCTTGCATGTCCACTCTTCACCCTTAAGTTTCCTCTCTTTGGCACTCTTTCTCTGAGCTTCTTCCAGAACATATTTCTCTTGAGTAGCTTCTGTTTGGTCTTTATTATTTATTGCTCTTGTCACTTGTTGCCAAAGCCTGACAAACAAGCAATACAAGACAGTTACAATCTGGTTGACAGAAATAATTGCAAACATTTCCTTAATTATAGGCTAAGCAAAGTGATCAACCTCTAACAGAATGTTGCCATGTTGTAATACATGTATTTTCCTACATTTCCATCAAGAATCTCCATGATTGTAAGGTCTGTAAATAATGACCTTGTATTAAACAGTGTTGCTTTCTTGCTTTACAGATCAGTATCAGCAAACATGGGAAGGAAAGAAATCATGTTTTACCCCCAATTTGTTCAATGTTCAAACAACATTTGCTCATCATTTGGACAAGATGACAAATTTTGTTTTGTCAAAATAATTATACGTTGTCCTAAAGCGAACTTACTTCTCTGACTCAAAGTCATCTTGCTCTTCAAACTTCACTGTGTATCTAGGTAATCTACGCTGCTTGATATCAGATGTCGGGTTCCAGAACGTCTCTGAAACATCTGTCTTCTTCTCACTAATAGTAACTTCACTGTCCTGTAACATATATAATTCAGTTACCTTAACTGTAATCATCTCAAAGAGTGTCAAAATAACACCAAAGGGAGGAATTAGCTTTTTTTTTTTTTGTAATGATAACTTATTTTCTTTTGGATGCATGTAGTTAAGAATAATAACATAGGCTAACTTTAAAATTAAATTTCTGCACTCTGTGCTAGTTCTTGGAACCACTACCATACCCAAAACCCAGTGGTGCCAGTGTCATCTCATCAGAACTGAAACGAGTTCAAATGTTTCATGCTGGTGCCATAACAATTCTTCATAGTAGTAACACATATACTAAAAACATTGCACAAGCTGAAATGGATTTCCTTCATTAACTACTCCAATGTACACAACTTTTCCACCTTTTAACAGTTGCAAATAACACTATGTTGATTCTATACTTTCTTGAGGACTAACCATAAAGAGATAAAAGTAGTACTTAATCAATGTATTTGAAAAAAACTTGAGTCTTTTTTGTAACTAAGTGCTATTTTCATCTGTCTCAATTATCAGCCAGAATGTATAAAATACCATCACTTGCTACTTACCCAGTGACCCTCCAAAATAGCCAGAACTTCTTTGCCAAGCTTAATTTTCCCTGATATTTGGTTAACACTGTCATTGTTACCCAAAAAAGGCTGCAAAACAAAAAGACATGTTTTAATGTTTGTTTTAATAGCAAGTTATTTTTGCATTTATATTTAGTGTTAAGGAAAAACTGTGAATTTTTGAAATGTGATATAAAGAGCCTTGATGGCTTTTAATATTACAACTTCTGCCTATTTCATCCCCCAAACAAGTCTAAACCTCAGTAAGTTGTTCTCTCATGCTGTGTTTTCTTAAAAGATTCAAGAAGCAAAAGCATTGCCTAAGAAATGTGGAAAGAAAACAGAAAGTAATGTAGAAATAGTGACACAATGCTATCTTGGAGGACATAGTCATTTTCTGCACCAACAAAACTGATTGCCAGGAATTTTCTTTGGCCTGTTTGATAGTCTGCACGTGTGTGGGCTGATGAGGCAAATATCGATTAACACAGACTCCTAACTTTTATGTTTTCCCCTATACTTCCAACTGAATACATTTTCCCTCTCCATGTGCACACTTCTTAACAACGATTTATTCAGCTTTAAATCAGTTTCTTCCTCAAAGATGGGAAATTATTTTTCAGAAGTGCAAGCCATCTATAAGCCATTTTGAAATCTTTATTCAGCTGTTGTGAGCGGGCAGGTGCTCCTACAGCATGGAAAACTGCCCCAAGTAGTCCATATAAACTGTTACTTAGCACCGGGGCATCAGGCTGATATAAATGTTACCCAAAGCCTTTGCATTATCTTTATTCAAGGGGTCATGAGCCTTGAATGTTAAGTGTTAAATTTCCCCAGGAGGGAAGAAGGCAGCCTGGCTCTGAGTTCTCCTCCAAGGGCCCTCCAGGAGTCTGAAGAGACCCTGAACATTTTTAGAGAATTAAAAATCACCAAGGTATATTAAAAACAATACACAAAATACCTGAACCACTGATGTGGCAAACGGACCCACCATTTTTTAAAATGTCTTTTTAAGTCAGCTTAAACTACGACTCCCATGAATCATCAGGGACTCTTTCGGAAAACACGAAA
>JAVSBS010005063.1:0-11816 GCA_033124195.1 Coracias cyanogaster | reverse complement strand
TCTCAACCTGCTGCTGTCACGCGGCGACGGCGGCGGCGCCGGACCCGGACGTGGCGGCCGTTGTGGCGGCGGCGGCAGCGCCGGGCGGGATGGGGGAGTCGATCCCGCTGGGCGCGCCGGTGCCGGTGGAGCAGGCCGTGCTGGAGACCTTCTTCTCCCACCTGGGCATCTTCTCCTATGACAAGGCCAAGGACAATGTGGAGAAGGAGCGGGAGGCCAACAAGAGCGCGGGGGCCAGCTGGCTGGCGCTGCTGGCCGGGCTGGCGCACCTGGCCGCCGCCGAGAAGGCCTACCACAGCATGACCTTCCTGGGCCAGAAGCTAGGTACCGCCGGGCCGCCCCTCGCGTCCCGGGGGGAGGGATGCCTCGCCGCTCCCCGCGTCCCTCGGCCCGCCCCCGCCCGCCCGCCGCCTCTCTCCGGGCCGCTCCCGGGCGGTGCAGCGCGCCTCTGCGTGCTCACGGGTTAGCTCCGCGACAGGGAACCGGGCGGCTGCCGTAGCCCTGTGAGGGAATCGGTGGTTGCCGCAGTACTAGGCAGCTGCGGGCCCTGGCCTCAGCCAGGCGCGTATCCGCGCGTCTGAAACACGGGTGCTGGCTCTGCCAGTGCCCGTGGGCGCAGTGAGAAACCGGCTATGCTATTTGGGCTGCCCCAAAAGAATAAATAAGAGTGCAGGTGGCACAGTGGCCGTGTGAAACCTCTTTATTGGCTGGTAGGCAACCTGTCTGCCATTCCCAAGAGGGAGTGTGCTGGGATGCTCTGGCTGAGGTTCTGGTGAGCTCAGTGGGGTGACAGGAGAGTTGAAACTTTTTCGTGTCACAGTTCCAGGGCCTGCATATGTGTGTAAGTACTTGGGGTTGGAGACAGCCTCCTAAAAATTGTTACTGATGTTGATTCTGCAGGATCTTGGGAAGTTCTGGCCACAGTCTTGGCTGCTTCTTGCTCTCTCAATATGTGAATAGAAAAATCCCAAACTGGCACAGGATGAGCTATCATCATGTTGCCCTCTGGGCAAAGCTGCTTATTTTCCCTTTGAACTGCAGACTGGCATGAAAAATGGATCAAGGGATATGAGTCTGATGTGTGATGCAGTAATGCATCAAGAAAATTCTGCTTGGTGTTTAAGTGGTGACTTGGAACTGTTGTATAAGAAGACCTTTGCAGACCAAATGCTATTTATAGCGCTGTTTTTAAAAAGTGAATTTGGTGCTTGCAGAAAGTGTAAAATTGGTATCAGAAGGGACAAAGTTTTATTTATATACTTAATGAACAACAGCAATAGATGAGTCTTCATCCTGCCCATGACCTGGGGGCAACTTTTGGCTTAGGAAGGTAGCTGTTTCACCATGATAACCAATTCTCTGCCTTTCTGCCTCAAATTGCTAAGGTCACTTTTGAATGCTGTATATGTAAAATGGATGTGAAAAGGACTATCTACCATTAAAAATTTATAAGCAGCTTCAAAGTGGAACCTAAATTTAGAATCTCTTTAAAAGTTCCACAGATTCAATCCCTGTGATCCTTGCTCTACTGCAGCTGTTGAGTGGCAAAGCAGCACATAAGGCCGTATGTAAATAAAAAGTAGGAAATAAGGTTAGTGCCTTTGTACACTTTTTTGGTAGCATCAAGGTTAAATATATTTGACCCTCTACTTTAGTCTTTTTTTTTTTTTTCTTTTTAAATTCCTCATAGTGTTCAGCAGGTAGAAAGAAGCACAGACTTTTTTTTTTATGCCTCAGTTTTAGTTCTGGATTAATCTGCACTGTGGTCTCACTGAGATAAGTAGTGATTGTTTTTTGTTTGAATTCTGGTGTATATTAAGATTGTGTAGGGACTAGAAACATTTGGTTTGTACACACATGTCACGTGATTCCTGTTTAAAGGTTGCTTTGCAATTTTGAGTGTTTCATGATTGAAGAAGTATTGTTAGGAGAAGTCTCTTAGAAAGATCTAGAGTTATTAATAGGAGTGGAGGCTATTAAAATTTCATGATGACTTGATTTTTCTAACCTCACTAGATGACAGTATTTCTAGGTCATCTGTCATAGCAGCAAATTTAACTGAACTCTTGTTTTGTGAAAGGTCACACCGTAGCCAAGACAGATGTGAGCAGTCACTGGCTGCTGAGATATGAATTGGGGCAAGTGTAACTTGCATGAAATTGCGTACAGTGCTTCTAAGTGTGTGCTGTGTGTAGTGCAGTTATTTGTTGTTTAAAAAAAATACTGTGGTCAAACAACACTTAGGAACACCTAGGGGAAAGCAAGCATGGTTATATACGGTTTTCCAGTATTGCTGTCTGTCTTTGCTGTCCCTGGATTTTGGTAATACCTCCGTATTTATCTGAACAGGTGGTCAGTCATTCTTCAGCCGAAAGGACTCCATCCGAACCATCTACACATCTCTGCATAACGAGCTGAAGAAGGTGGTGGCGACGGGTCGCAATGCACTAGGAGGAACAGCTCCTCACTTGGAAGAGCTGCTTTCTCACCTGTCTGAACAGCTCTGTTTTTTTGTTCAGGCTCGGATGGAAATTGCTGACTTCTATGAAAAAATGTACACGCTCAGCACCCAAAAGTTCATTAACTCTGAGGAACTGGTAAACATTTTGGAATCCATCTTAAAGAAATACAGCTCAAGGTCAGTGCTTATTTGCTGGCAGTAAGTACTTGGATATATGACCTGTAATAAGTGATGTTGAGGTTCAAAGCAAGCCCAAAGACTTTGCTGTCCTTTGACTGCTGAGCAGCCCCTTGCATGAATTCATGCACAAGGTGAATGTTGGTCTGCAGCTCCAAATGTGTGAAGTCTCAAAATATGACTCTGAAGAAGAAGAAAAATAAAAAAGGGAGAGTGTTTCTACTCAGCATGTTCTAAGACCCATCTTTCCGATTCCTTAATTGATACTCTGTGTGTTCATATTTATCAGAGAGGAGGAGTAATTTCCCTTAGAAAAGATGTGTAAATAAAACAGATGTTTGTGTGACAATTATTTTAGACTAGAATATATGTCTGCTTAATTCTAAAAGCTGCACCATCACTGTGTGGTGTACCTAGTAGGGTTTTGTTGCACTTTGTTACCACTTCTCTTAGGAGGTATTGAAGCCAGTTGAAGGAGCACCTCTAAGTCTTTGGTCCCTGCCTTTATGGTTTCTTGAAATTAAGATCTAATAGTTGCTGTTACAAGAATCCCAGGATGTTTCTAAATTACTCTGGGGTGGGTGTTTCACATCTAACATGTGAGCCTTGAATGTGATGGCAGTTTAAAAAAGAGAGGATTTTTGAATGTCTGTCAACAGGCTCAAATTCTAGCTCTTTATTTTAAAGCACAAGGTAGCCATTGTAGGAAGAAAACTGTCTGATGTAGTGGAATTTTGAAAAATCTGTATTGATGAAATATTGTCTAAGAAGACCTTTGGGGAGAATATTCCAAGGTCTTATTTTTCTCAGTATTTTAGGAAAAATCAGAATAATTCAGTGCTGCTTTCTGACATGCTAAATCTAAGCACTGCAGCTGACTCCTTTATTTTTTAGGAACAACTGGAGCAAGTTGCTATGTAATTTTGCTATTTGAAAATCAAAACTAGGTTATATGATCTGACTAGTGCTTGTTTTGCAATTCTTGGTTTGTGAACCCTTACAATATCAGGGCTGCTAGTCCAATGAAAAATGAAACTTACCTATTTTTTTGGGAGGGGCAATAAACATTAAAAAGTAAAGGGAGGTAAGTTTGGGGGTTTTGTTTGTTTATTTTTTAAAGTTGATTTATTTTGTACGCTGACCATCACCATTTGTTCTGATCATGCGCTGGGTAAACAGCACAGTTAAAAATCTGAAAACCAAAACTGAAACTCAACTAAGTGACTGGAGACTGTTATGTATGAAATGTTTTACTACATTATTTAAATAAATTCCACTGACATCTTTGTACTTACAAGGCATTATTACATGCTCTTTAAAAAACCAAGCAGTGTCTCCCTGGGAAGCGTACTGATGATCTTGCTTTGGGTTAATGAACAACCTCTAAGGTGGAGACATTCTAAGAAGCTGTTAGAGCCAATTCAGTAGCTGCTGTGTAGGCCTTCCCAGTCACGTACAGAGAATTTATGTAAAAAAAGGAGATAATGGTATCTTTCTTCAGTCCTTCCTTTAGATTCTAGGGGCTGTTATGTTGATGTGTGCTGGCTGGAAGGCATTTCTGTTTTACAGTCTATTGACCCTGTCATGTGAAAGGTCAAATAAACTCGTCCTTGCCCAGTCTCTTCCCTTTGTCAGTATATTCCTCACTTTTAATAGAGGATGTGTGCTGTTACTGCAGCCAGCTGTGCCAAGGCCAGGCACAGCATCTGTTCTGTATGTAGGTTCTGGCCTTGGTTTCTTTCCTTTACATCTAAAAATAGCGTAGAGCAAATAACTGCTTGCTGGTAAAGGAACAACAGAATTAATTGACTGTCAACAGTCAAGTCATATTGTCTGTATCTGAAAAAAATCATTAACTCTTGAGCAGTTTAAAGCTAGTTTGTTACAATTTATTGCTGACTTGGGCACAGCCAATACTAGACATTTTCCTCTCTGTTTTTTCTATAGAATACAACTGGAGATGTAACTCTTCTTAAATATTTTAGCTGTTGGCGTCTTAACTGAAATAATTAGAACAGCATCAGAAGTGGGATCCTTTAAAAGCTTGGTGTAAAATGAATAAGTAACTAGTAAATCTGTTTTGATGTAATCATTTTTAAGTGTTAAATGTTTTTCATCCGGTCAGCATTTTGTAAATAAATGCTAGCATTTGTGATATATGGAAGGGGAAAAAAAGTTTTAGAAAAACGAGGCCTCTTCATAGTCTGCAAAACAAAACTCTAGCGTCTCTCTGCTTTTTGAGAATGGCTGGGGAAAAAATTAATTTTCCAATGTGTTTAAGTTTTTAACGTTTTGGCTTATTGAAATAGTGTAAAAATCTGTCTGTTTTATGCCATACTGAGCTCAATCATATGCTTCTGTGTTATGAAACTTAATTACAGCAGATATACTGAGTACATAACCTGCTAATTTACTGTGTAACCATACCAAGGTTCTCAGCAGTGGCTAAGGTGTATATTTTTGCATCAGAACAGTTTAGTAAATCCTGCTGTGCAGTGAAACATGAAAGTAGCGATGAGCCGTGAAGCAAAGTGGGAAGCTGTACATCATAACGTTAATCTAGAAGACTTGGCAGTGCTGCATTAGTATGAGTTTTTTAATTGCTTTTAAGATTGAAGAATAACCTTCTTGGTCTGACTGCAAGGCTGTTGAAACCACTGTGCTACGTGTGCATTTGATAGAACTATCTGGAACAAATAATGTTGTATAATATTTCCCGTCCCCTCTTCCAATACATGGCAACAAAACTGTTTTCTGCTGAATACCAAAACCCTTGGAAACACATAATGTTAACTGTTAGCAGAATATTATTTTTAATTAACTCTTGTTTGTTCAAAGAAATGTAAATATGCTTTGGACTTCTCAGCTCACCAGAGCAGCTGCTACAGCAGGTAGATATGGTGGTTGCTGACATGTACTATGTACAGAAGGTGGCTGGTCACCCAACCTAGCCTGTTTATGGAACATGGTGCTTCAACTGGTTTATAATATTCATCATTTCATGTTCTTTGAATGAATTTGGATCTTAAATCATTCTGAGGCTGTCAAAAGAAAAAAAAAAAGACTCTTAAAAATAGTGATAAAGTTGTCAGACAGTTTTCACAAGCCTAAGAATTAATGTTTTGGCAAGAGCTTAATGGAAAGTCAAAGTAGTGAAGGAAGAGAGGATGAAAAGCCTAAAATTCTTATTCTCTCTTCTGGTCCACAACAAACCAAAGTGTGTTGGTTTTGAACCAACTATTTGCAAAATGGATTATAAGTGTTGTGTCCTGGAAGCTGAGGAGAATAATGGAGTCACTTTTACTTGTTTTTAAGATGAGCTGTTAAAGGTTGGAAGAATTCAGTATAAACTTCTTTGTTTTACAGCAGTAACAAGACCCAGGATAGTTTTCTGAAGTGAGGGGATAAATCCCTCTTTACTTAAATGGAAACCTTATTAAGTCGTGTCCTTGAACTATTGGTTGTTCTTTGCTGGAGACCTCTTTAAGAGTCCTAAATGTCTAGTAGAGAACACATTTATTAGAAAGGCCACTTCTGTCTTTGCTGAATACTCATTCTTTTTGCTTTTTTGCTGGAACAATTTTGCACAATTTGAATTAAGTATGTATTTATTGATGATGTTATAAATTTACAAGTAATTTGAGTATCAAGAGAAGGGAGTTAGGCTGTATCTGTCTTATTTTTCCTGCCATTCAGAAAAAAATGAAGTGAGAAGAGAAAGCTATAGACTGGATTTATAAAATTCCATTTCATCGAGATTTGTTCTAATAGTAGGATCACTCTTGTGAGCAAGATGTGCAGTGGCACTTCTACCTGGTAGCTGAGATGTTGTGAGGTTTCGGGTTTTTTTTTTTTTAGATCTGTTAAATTGAAATATGATCTTGACCTGAATTTTTGGTGAAAGAAATTGGTTGTTACAGGATCCTCACTGTGGTATGATGAAATCCTGCCAAATGTTTTTCCCCTTCATTATTTTTAGTACACCGTTTGAAGGTTGAGACCTGGTTCATTGGTAAATACAGTTAATGATGGTCCTGTTGACTAATTTTCCATCACAATTTTGTTGTGAATTAAAAAAAAAAAAGTTGGCTTGTCTTCCTTATAGCTTCCCTATACAAACAGCAAATTTATAACATAATTCCTTTGATTGAAGTTAATGTCTTACTACTGTTTCAGAACTATCAAGACATAGTACTACCAAAAGGCATTTTAGATTGGAACAAAACCACCTGAATTTAAAGAAAAATTGAGTTATAGTAGTTTGTGGATCAAGGTAAACAGCGATTCTTCTTGAACTGATCAAATATAATTCCCTTGCTCTGATAGAGAAATGCCTGAGAGGTGTATTTACAAAATGTGATGTGCTGTATGGTCATTAAAATATTTGCCCTAATTATCTTAAAAGAACTGTTATTTTGTAATTAACACACTTTTTTAGATTATGCTTTGCTTTGATGTTTAGTCTTCTGTCTGTGAAGTGAGAAACACCTGATTATCTCACTGTTGTGTACAGCAGTTCTCATGTCTTGACTAACGTTCTGTTTTCCAGATTTCATCATCCAATTCTCAGTCCTCTTGAAAGCAGTTTCCAGCTGGAAGTAGATGTGCTTGCACATCTCTTAAAGGCTCAGGCTCAGATCTCAGAGTGGAAGTTCCTTCCATCCCTGGTCAACTTGCACAGCGCTCACACAAAACTACAGACTTGGGGCCAAATTTTCGAGAAACAGCGAGAGACCAAGAAACATCTGTTTGGAGGGCAGTCTCAGAAGGCTGTACAACCTCCGCACCTCTTCCTCTGGCTGATGAAGCTCAAGAACATTCTCCTTGCCAAGTTCAGCTTTTACTTTCACGAGGCCCTCAGTCGACAAACGACAGCATCTGAAATGAAAACCTTGACTGCTAAAACAAATCCTGATTACTTTGGGAAAATTTCCAGCTTCATCCGGAAGTATGATGCTGTCAACGTTTCCTTAATTTTTGACAATCGTGGATCAGAGAGTTTTCAGGGACATGGTTATCATCATCCTCATTCTTACAGGGAAGCCCCCAAAGGCGTGGATCAGTACCCTGCCGTGGTGTCTCTGCCCAACGACAGGCCTGTTATGCACTGGCCCAATGTCATCATGATTATGACTGACAGAACCTCTGACCTCAACAGTCTGGAGAAGGTTGTTCACTTCTATGATGACAAAGTCCAAAGCACATACTTTCTGACTCGCCCCGAACCTCACTTCACCATTGTTGTTATTTTTGAGTCCAAGAAGTCAGAAAGGGACTATCATTTTATTTCTTTTCTCAACGAAATTTCACATTCCCTTAAGAACTCCAAAGCTTTTGCGAGCTTGAAGCCTGGATCCAAAGGGTAAAATACAAACTGCCTGCAGGTCGTCGAGGCAGTATGCCAGCCTCGGGGGAGCTGTAGCTTTTAGGGATTGCATAAATTCACGATTCTCAGAGTCTAATTAAGAAGGAACCATTATTTTTAGAATTTAAGTTCCTCTTCCTTTTAAGCTAACAAACACTTGAAGAAAAGTATTTTTGTGCAGTACTCAGTGGGACAACTTAATTGTGGGGCGTTAATGGCCACAGTAGGATTTGGGGTGTGGTTTTCAATTTTCAGTGTGATTTATTTTTTCAGTCCACAGCTTGGTTGCTTGTATCAGAAAGGAATATATGCACTTTATCTTAGTCTGATCATTGACTGTCTTTTACAGAGTTTATTGAAAACGTGATGAGGATGGAAGATACTATCTTTTCAGAAAACTGCATTGCTTGACAGGAATGATTTCTGGGAACTAAACAGTGATACAAGGGAATATTAAAAAAAGTGAATCTGCAAGGGCATACTTTAAATAAAAACACGAGAATCACAAAAGGCACTCTAGTTAATTCCAACTTAGTTTCCAAGTGGTTTAAAGTGATAATTGAGGTCTCTGACACTCTGTTAAGCACTGGTCTCTTTCTCTGAACACCCAATGTCATAAAGCCCTGTCATTGCTACAGAACACAGGCTGGTGCGGACTGGGAGGCCAGTGTTCGCTGGAGCGTTGTGACATTGTGTGTCTGGTGCCACTCTTGGCTCAGGTTAACCGAAGGAGACAAGCTGAGGTTGAGCAGGTATTCTAGAAAGAGCAGCTCCATGGAAAAAGCAGCAAAGCTCTTTTCAAATGTTGGTTTTCCGTGGCTAAATAAATAAAAAAAAAGGCAGCAGGAAACGCACTTTGTAAATGAGTTATTTTCTAATTTGCTGTTAGGGTAAACCGGGATTTGTTTTCAGATTTTTGAAAGTATAGGTTGGTTTGTTTTCTGTTCAGCTTTAAGTGATTTCACAATTAAGGCAAGTAACTTTTGGAATTTGGACTTAAATATATAGCCTATGCAGTATGTTTACCTCATTCTAAAATGTCTCTTTCACCACTTACTTCTAGGCTGCAGGTTTGGAAAAAGTATGTTTTGTAGTTACCCTGAAAGTGCTTTATTTTGGAAATCAGTATTTCCAAATACAATAAAGGGTCAATTTGGCTGTACCTGTAGCCTTATATTGTGCGATTCTTCCGACTGTTAGCTATGCAGTTGTGCAAGCACTTTCCTGGGAGTTTGGGAGGACTGGTACGGGTCTGCTGTATGATGTGTGTAAGTGTAGTGAAGTTAGATCCTTAGTTGACAGTATGTAAGGTATAACATCATCAGGTTTATTTCAAAAGGGAGTTTAAATAAAAATGTTGGTTTCTGTTAAGACCGAAATATAAAAGATACCGTTGCAGACATAGCTTTTACTGATTCCTTTTCTCCCCTACAAAAGGCTATGGTAGCTTGTCTTGCCTCCTGCCGCAAGTACTGATTTCTTTACAAGCACATAAGCATGTTCTGTTCTCAAAATGTAAGCTCTGACTTTCCGCTTTGTGCCAAATAGAGCCTTCCACGCTTTGCTGTAATTATATCTTAGCCTGTTGTACCTGTGCTACTGCCTTTCAACTAAAGTCTCGGTCTGGCCGCAGAGTCACTCTCAGAAGAGTCCTGTCTTTGCCACTGGAAAATAACAGGAGTTGCAAATGCACCAGCAACTGGAGGGCGCCTGTTTGTAACCGTGTTAATGCTTTACAGCTGGAATTGCCTTTTTAACAAGACAAAGTTGCAGATGGCCGTATTGAGAGTTTGTGTGCTCCCCTCTGCCGGACGGTGACCTTGTAGTAACGTTGCGCTGTTGGCTTCCTCAGCCTAACAGAAAAGAGGCTGTCATCAGCACTGGTTCCCAAGCTTCAGCAGTGTAATAAAGTGGTGTACAAATTCTGTCTGCCGCTGCAGTACGTCCCCGTCATACCGGCTATATGTGGGAAAGGGGAGAGGAGGCTGGGGGAAGAGAGCGCCTGCCATCCAGACACCTCCTTGCTCATTTCTGAGCTGCAGGGGACATGTTGGAAGAGGTGGAAGAGAACCCTGCTGCTTTTTTGGAGCTGACCAGCAGCTTTTACTAGTTGCTGCAATGGATGGAGGCTGTTCCCAGTGGGTTTTACGGGGAGAGGAAAAGGAGGCAGCTGTTCAGCAGACCCGGTGGTTCGCTTCGCGCTCCCGCCACCGTTTCTGGTGAGTGGTGCCTCTGGGAATGGGGAAGGGATGCGAGGTGATGTTTCTGTGCAGGAGGAGGTGAGACTTGCTATACCCCCTATCGCTCTTGGGGTGGTTTGCTGCAGTTTTCTTTCAGAGGATCTTAAGAAAGCAGCCAGAGGAGCCATCTGACTCACGGGTAAGAATTTCTGAATGCTTAGGTTGAGAGAGCCATAACCATTTACTCTCATGGTGTGAGAAGGGAGGGAATGGGAGAGGTGTGCAGACAAACAGTGGTGGGAGAGAGTTAGTTGCTGGAGAGAGAAATTTCTGTGGAGCTGTCTCTGGCTTTCAGTCCTGTCCCTGAGGCTCCCCTTGTTAGATCACAGCCTTAACACAAGGTGGAGAGCAGAAAATCCAGGCTGTAGGAAGCGGTTTGGATGAAAACTGCAGGGGTGAAGCTGAAGAGAAGTTCCACTGGAATTGATTGAATAGCTGCGCAGAGTTGAGCTGTGCTACAGAAACCATGTGGGGTGTGAGTACATACGATTAATGAATATTTACAGATCTGTTAGCCCTGTGCAGACCTACGGCACAGTTTCTTATTTGATGCTTTGAGGAGTTTGTTTTAAATGACAAATGAGGTAACAGGGAGACCGTTATCTACGATATAAAATTGGCTAGGCCAGTAATGCAAACCTGCATAATTAAAGGTGGGGACCATACATGGAGTAAGTAAAAGTGACCAGAAACTCAATAACTGGAAAAAATGACATTCATTACTAACTGCAGCGCTGGCAAGATTGATCAGTCTCTTGCTAGAAGAATTAGTGGACAAATGCACTTGTGCTGAGCTGGGTGATACCCCCTCTGCCAGCTTTTCTTCTCCACCAATTTAGCTAAGTGAGATTGAATGTGCTAATGGACTTTTAAAGTCTGAAGACTGCTTTAAGTGCAAGATGTAAAGATGTTTATGATAACATAATGAAAGCCAGCACTTCCAGACATATTTAAAAGTCTTTAGAACAGGTACTGAGATGGGGTGTTCTTGGTGCCACTCGGATTGCTTAGATGAGCAGTGTGGAAGCTTATCTTGGAGCAAATTTCATATACCTCATCACTTGAGTCTGCGAGTATTTTGGCAGAACATTTAATTTAGTATCCTTTGCCTGCAATGTGAATTTGACAGCAAATATATTCTCAGATCTCTTACATATTTTATACTTATGTCTTGTAAGCTGTTTTCCTTTACATGCGGTGTTCAGGTGTTTTTTCTTGAATAAAACATCTTTCCTTTCCCCCCCTCCCCTGCCTTTGCGTGAAGACAATGCAGGGCAATGTGTGCATCATGCACGTAGTATTCAGGTTGTAATGATCTAAAAGTAGCTGTCTACGTTTAGCCCATATCCAGGGTTAGACAGCAGCAGTTGCTCTATCACTCCATGACCCATCCTCAGCCAAGAAGGGGGATCAGGAAAAGGAAAGGACACCCAGAGGTTGAAATGAAAATGGATTTAATGAAACAGCCAAACTAATGCCAACGTCAGTACAAAGCCAGCAAAGTTATACACAGCCCAGCAAAGGTACAGTGGGTCACAATAAATGGCAAGGCAGCCTCAGGGGCAGGGTCAGA
>JAVSBS010005061.1:8171-19486 GCA_033124195.1 Coracias cyanogaster | reverse complement strand
GCTCAGGAGGAGGAGATGCAGGGGAAGGGGACACATCCAGCCATGGTCCCTTGTGAACTGCCTCTGCACTCTGGAGTACCAACACGTCTCCCTGGGATGACTCGCAGTCACATTCCCAAGCTTTTCTTCATCCCACTGTAGCTTCTGACCCTATTTTCTAAAGAAATGAGGTTACCTGGACTAGTAGCAGATGACTGTAGAGTTTCTATATGGCATGACCTCCAGTATGAGTAATAGCAGCAAGTGTAGGAGATCACATGGGTTTGCTGTACATTGACAGATTTTGCCATAACTTATTGTTGATGGTTTTGGCAGCCTGGGGCAGCCGGTAGCACACATTGCTCTCTTAAAGAGCAGTCATGATGCCTATGTTAACTGGCCAAAATGCAGCCAGACATCATTACAGGACATGTGCCATTTTGGGAGATAATAAAACTTGACTAGCATAAATTCAGAGTTTGATTAGCGGAAACCAAATTAGTGTGAGTGCATGGAGTGATGTGGAAATTTTAATTAAATTACCAGCAGAACTCCTGTGGTGCAAATGAGGCATCAGTCACTGTGCTGGGCCATGGCATCCTCCATGGAAAGGTACCCAGCAAAGAGACCCTCCTGATCATTTCAGAGAGAGCCCAGAAGTCAGGCTGTGACAAGTCCCAGCAAACCTGTGGTGGCATTCCCGTGGAAAGATGTGGTATCAAGATCTCCTATACAACAAGCTTCAACATTAATTAAGGGATTGTCATGATCTGCAACTCATCATTGTCCTGTCGTAGCTTAGCGATTTCCTCTTGCATTTTTTCCACCTCTCTATTAAAATCCTTTTCTTCCTTCCTCACCAAAGGTATAGTTACTGGTTGCACTGCCATTCCTTTTTTTATCTCATCTATTTCTCCCCATATAGCCACAAGCTCCATATGTGATGGTTTCCCACATTCTAAAGCCCTAACCTTCTGTTGTGTATGTGACAACTCAGCTATTATATTATCCATATCTTTCTGCATTAACCTCAAAGTCTTATTTACCTCCTCCTGCCTTTGTTTAAAAGACTTTTGGACCGCCTCAAGCTCTTGATATACCCCGTCAAACGCACGAAGTATTCCTTTTCCACTCTCCATCACAAGGCTATCATCACTCACAGGAGAGGATGTGGTCCCTGCACCATCTACTGTCACATCCAACATGGCATCCGACACCTCAGGGGTAGGCTTTGAGCTCAATGTCACTTATGTGTGTAAGCATAAGACACGCCCCTTTAAGCCACGCCCAGAATCCTGCCGACTACGCCAGATGTCGCGATCCACCCCCTAGATGTCCCGGGTCTGCCCACCAAGGGATGCGGTCCACCCACTGGGGTCCCAGAACACTCCCCCAAACGGAATCTGAGGCGCAGCACCTCCCTCCAACATCCCAATCGGTGCCAGATGGGATCCATCCAAGAGCGCTGAGGGAACTGGTGGACGAGCTTGCCAAGCTACTCTCCATCATCTATCAGCAGTCCAGGTTAACAGAGGAAGTTCCAGAAGACTTGAGGCTTGCCAATGTGATTTGTGTCCATGTTAGTGGTTTAGGGTTGGAGGTGGGGTCACACCAGATTTTAGATGTTGGAAGTTAATTGTGGTTAGTATGCTAGAAGAGCAGGATCCTCATCAGTAGATGATTATATAGAGGAATAACCAGATGACATCTACAAAGTGTCAATATCAAGCTTCTGCTTCAAATCCAAAGTGGTTGTTGGAAGTGAAGCGGAATTGATTGGTCATAGGATGCTGACTGATAGGAGGAAGGAAGATCTGACAATGACATAGAATCCATGGAATGTGTTTTGTGATTAGGTGGAAGGACCAGAGTTGAGAGAAGGTTAGTAATTCATCAAAAACAAAACAAGCCAAGAGCTGGGGTATCTTCACAGGGTTTGCACCTTCCACAAGGCAGCCATCAAAGCGGCTCGGGACTGGCAATCATTACCGGGGCTGTGCCTGAGCCCCGGCACAGCAAGGAGCGGGCAAAGGGGAACAGGCAGGTGGGGAAGGAGGCCAAGAAGTGCTGAAGAAGTGAGAAGTCAGCAGGGCTGTAGTTTCAATCTGTGTATGTCAGCTGTCAAGAAAGGGTTAATGAGTAACAAGGAAAAGGGTTTAAGGAAGAATGAAACATGCTGCTCTGGCTGGGATTGAGTCAGCCTTGAAAAAGAGTGCTACAGGCAAGTGTCAGAGAAAATCCTCTCTGTAACCAAAGATGGGCCTCCCAGCCCACCGCCGTGCCCATGCAGAAGCTGCTCAATGCTGAGCCCGTCAGATTCAAGCTTTGCTGAGGTGATCCAGTCAAAACAGGAGGAAAGAGCAGAAATATCCCTTGATACAGACCCAAGGCCCCAACCTCAGAAAGAAAGTCTGTGGGCAGCCAGTCACCTGGGATTAAGGAGCGATGCTGACAGGTCACAAGGACAAAACCCAGCCGGGTCAGAAGCCGTGCTGGCTTTGGTACCTGCTTTTGTCCCTTGACAGCTGGATCGGGGCATCACCATCCCTGGTGGCTGCCACCACAAGACAGATGGAAGCGGGCAGCCTGGGTGAGCCACACCAGTGTCTTGGCACCCCCATCTTCCTCCAGCCTTGTCCTGGTGACCCTGAGGAGAGCATCTCAGTCCCTCTCCATCAGCTGTGGCTCTGCCATGGGAGGACAACTCCAGCTGGTGCTGGGGGCCGCACCTGGGACAACCTGCCCTTCTCAGATAACATAATTCCTCTGCCCAGGCGGATGCTGAACGCTCCCCTGTGGAGCAAAGAAAAGGCCCGTTTATCACCGGCTGGCAGCACCGGGCCACCACAACCACGGCCTCCCTGGCGCCCCAGCTCCCAGGGCAGGCAAAGGCTGCGGGGACGGTCACAGCGGGGGGACAGGCTGCTTCCCACCCTGCCTCTGAGTGGGCTTCAGGATGAAGGGTGGGCTCTAGAGCAAAGAGCTCTCAAGGGGGCAGAAAGGGCACATAGACCCGTGCCCAAAACCAGGCAGGTGCAGCCTTCAAACGCTGTGCTGGCAGCAAAAGGAGTACGAGGAGACAAGGAGCCAGCCCCAGGAGGGAGAGGACAGGACCCGGTCAAGGGCCAGCCCTGGGGCATCCCACTCCCCACAGAGGTCTTTTCAGGAGGGTTCTAGGCTCCTTGCCTTCCCCTGCCTGGCAGGCAGGAGAGGAGAGAGCAAGGGGCAGGTCTCACCTGCTATCACATCTTGGGGTGGAGGGGTCACATCTTGCTCCCGTTAGCCAAAACCCTCAAGAGCCAGCCTGCAACTGGGGCTTGGCCCCTCCGTGCATCCCCAGCCCTCCACAGAATAATGGAAAGGTTTAGTTTGGAAGTGACCAAGTCATGTAGTCCAACCCTCCTGTAGTGAGCAGGGACATCTTCAACTGTGTCAGGTTGCTGAGAGCCCTGTCCACTGTGACCTGGAATGTTTGCGGGGACGGGGCATCTGTCACCTCTCTGGGCAACTTGTGCCAGGGCATCACCACCCTCACTGTAAAAATGTCTCCCTTCTGTCTAGTCCCAATCTCCCCTCATTTAGTTTGAAATCACTATCCCTCATTCTGTCATTACAGGCCATGCTGAAAAGATTGCCCTCGTCTTTCTAACAAGCCCCATTTCACAGAATCGTAGAAGGTGGAAGGGACCTCTAGAGATTATCTAATGCAACTCTCCCGCCAAAGCACCTTTCACAAGAACATGCCCACACAGGTTTTGAAAGTCTTCAGAGATGGGAGACTCCACAACCTCTCTGGGGAGCCTGTTCCAGTGCTCCATCACCCTCACAGTAACGAAGCTTCTACTCATGTTGAGGTGGAACTTCCTGTGTTCCAGTGTGTACCCGCTGCCCCTCATCCTAGCACTGGGCAGCACTGAAAAGAGACTGGCCCCATCCTCCTGACACCCACTCTTCAGGTATTTGTAAGCAACAGAGGCTCCCTCCTCCAGCTTGCACGCAATAGCAAAGACGACATGCAAGGAAAGACAGCTGGAAAAATTTAATAAGAGCTTAAAATGATTCATCCTCTAAAACATGCTCTGCCCCCTCTGGTGCCAGTAGGGAGGGGTGCCATGGTACCAGACCAGGACCTGCTGCTTGGGCTCTGATTGTCACCATTCAGGAGCAGGGGCTCCCCTGGGGATTGTATCTGCCACAGGCTCTCCTAGAGTGGGTGGCCAGGGACAGAGCCAGTCCATATTTGCAGTGTCACACAACGGGGGGACAACTACAGCACCCACGTGCCTGCGTTCACCAGTCCAATGTCTTCACACACACATACACCCACACATTTCATTGACAGTCCTGCAGGCTGTCAGAGCCCTGAGTGATAGGGAAGGAGAGGCGCAGGCTCCAGCAGCGCCTCCTTATCCCACATCTCTCCTCCCCGAGGAGGCATCACCTGCACTGCTGGTCCCGTCTCCTGCTCAGCATTGGTGGTGGGAAGCCCCCTGAGGCCAAGGGCATGTGGTGGAGGTAGGGAAGGAAAACAGCAATGTGAGTGTTATCAAAGAGGGGGAGCGAAGGGTCCCTGCCCACCAGCTGGGACCCCCCAGCCCCCCGCTGCACCCTCTGCCCTGCTCAGTGGCACCAGCCTCAAGGGCAGATGGGGACCTGGGGGGACTGCACGGGTGCTGGTGCCCGGCCGGCTCTGCGCTCCAGGGCCAGCTGCATGCTCCAGATACTAAGGGGCCGCATGTAAGCCAGTGAGCGGTACACTTTCTTCTCCCGATAGGCCTCTGGTGTCTGGAAAGCCATGCCCAGCCGCTCCCAAACCGTCCGGTAGCAGCCCTCTGCCGTACGGAAGCCTTCCTCCACCAGACCCTGTGGCAGGGGAAAGACACTCATCAGCAGGTCCACAGAATGCAAGGAGATGGCACGTGCAGAGGGGTGCAGCATCGCCACTCACTTCCTGGATCATGGTGGCAGCCAAGGCGTAGACAACACCGATCCACACCTCGTTGGACTGCACGCTGGAGGTGTCGGGCACTCCATCAGGTCTCATGCCATTCACCGCTCCCATGGTGCCACCTGCAAAGCTCATGACATTCTTCTCAAAGATGGTCTTGAGTGCACTGACAACATGACTCTTGGGGAAGACCTGCATGGAGAGAGAGAGAAAGGACTTCAGGCTCAGTGCTCACGCAGACCCCGCAGGCTGGGTCTCCAAGGAGCAGGGTTAAGCCTTGCATGAGAAAGAGGTGCAATGCTGCTCACTGGAGAAATAACCACCTCAGGAAAATAACAGGAGGAAGTTAAAAAGCCTCTTTCCCATAAATGACAAAAAAAAAAAGCACAGTTGCTCAACAGAAGAGATGCTGAGCTTCATTCCACCTTCCTCCTCGGAAGGCTGATAGGTCATCCAACCAGTGTGTCTCCAGCAACAGCCTCTTACCTTCACTCACTGGCCAAAGTCCCCACATCTCTGGGGATTTTGCTTTGGGGGCTTGTCCAACCACACCATCCTCATGGTCATCCTCACAGACCCTTTTGGGTCACAACAGCCCCGTGCAAAGCTACAGGCTTAGGGCAGAGAGGCTGGAAAATGCCTGGCAGAAAAGGACCAGGGAGTGTTGGTTGACATCCAGCTGAGGATGAGCCAGCAGTGTGCCCAGGTGGCCAAGAATGGCAACATCATCCTGGCTTGTGTCAGCTCTAGTGTGGTCAGCAGGACTAGACAAGTGATTTTTCCCCCTGTACTCAGCACTGGTGAGGCCACTCCTCTAATACTGGGTTCAGCGTTGGGCACCTCACCACAAGCAGGACATTGCCGTGCTGGAGTCTGTCCAAAAAAGGGCAAGGAAGCTGGTGAAGGGTCTAGAGAAAAAGTCTTAAAAGGAGCAGCTGAGGGAACTCGGGTTGTTTAGGCTGGAGAAAAGGAGGGTGAAGGGAGACCTTCTCACTCTCTACAACTACCTGAAAGGAGGTTGTAGGGAGGTGGGGGTTGGTCTCTTCTCCCAGGTAAGAAGTGACAGGACAAGAGGAAACAACCTCAAGTTGCACCAGGGGAGGTTTAAGCTGGATATTAGGAAGAATGTCTTCATCAAAAGAGTTGTCAAGCCCTCGAACAGGTTGCCCAGGGAAGTGGTGGAGTCACAATCCCTGCAGCTATTGAAAAGACATGTAGATGGGGTGCTGAGGGACATGGTTTAGTGGTGGACTTGGCAGTGGTGGGTTGAGGGTTAGACTCAATGATCTGAAAGGTCTTTTCCAGCCTAAACAATTCTATGATTCTATGACTTTCAACTTGGCTTATGGTCCTTCCTACTTTTTGTCAGGCTGTTGTCTATTTGAGGTGCAGACTTTCTCCTGGAAAGACCACTGTCCTGTCCTCTCAGTCCATCTGTGCCAGCTCCAGGCAGCCACTGCAATACCCACAGGTGATGGGACATTGGCCAGAGGCAGACAAAGGATGGTCTGGGATCTTCAGTGGGGCTGAAGATGTCTTCCCGCCACAGAGAAATATTACAGCAAAGCTGGTCTGATGACATCAGAATGGAACTTGCAGCTACAAAGTGAATGTTGTGGATACTGCAACGGTTGTTTGGGTAAATGCTGGGAATCTTGGAGGGGGAAAAAAAAGGCGAGAAAAAAAAATACTGTTTCAGCTCCTTCAGCTCAGAAGTGATTTCAAAAGGCCTTTAATCCTTCCAGTTTTGTAAGTGGGTGGTGATGCAACAGCTTGTGGCCTGGACCAGGGAAGTTTGTGGTGAGAAGGGGCAGCCTGGAGATGGAGAGGTCAGATCGAGAGGCACAGGCTGCCGGATGGTTTTCTGTGTCTTGTCACAGGGATGTGAAACTTTCTCTCAAGTGAAAGTAAACCTGTGGAAGGTCAGTAGTGCAATAAACAGCCATTTCAGGAGATTATCAGGGGGGAAGTCCTGATAAGTTCCCTCTGATGAGGGAAAAAAAGCAGCGGTTCAACAAACTAAGGCCAAGAGCTCAAAACAGTTACGGGAACAGATTGAAGTATCCTGCTGAGAAACCTCTTGCCAACACAGAAAAACAAAAAAGAAACTGAAAAAGAAACGCAACTGAAAAAAAAAAAAAATCAAAAGAACAACGGAACCAACCCCACCTGAGCAAGACAACACCTGCCAGCCAAGCACCAAGCAGTGTAGCAGCAGTGTGGTGAGGACTGCACTAAGGAAAAGCAGCTGCGCACAGCTGGAAGCCAATAAAGACTTGCAGTGCTTTCATCACTGGTAGTGACACTGGGAAGTGTTGGGGCAGCGACCTCTCTGTTGCGGGGAGAAAAGCAAAGCTCAAGACTCAGTGATGTTGCAAGGGGAGGGCTGGCTCCTCTCCACCCCACACTCACCAAATGGCAAGAAAGCTGGAATGAGAACTTGGCAGGGTGACCAAGGTCAGGAGACATGTCACGGAGCAAGCGTGACATCTACTTGCAAGAAAGGGAAGAGCCAAGTGGCTCTCAGCTCACCAGCGCAGCCCAGAGACCTGCCAGGCCTTTCTTGCCAGCCGGGTGCCACCAGTGCCAGAAGCACAAGGTGTGATGACACTGGGCAGGCTGAGTGGTCCTGCCAGACAGCTCTGGCGGACTCCAGGGAAAGGCAGCAGACCCCTTTTATCTCCGCTAAAGCCAAGCATCCGGCACAGTCATTTTCTCCAGTGGGACTCTGGAAAGCCCAAGTGCTGTTAGGAAGCAGAGTCAGCAGAGGGGTGGTGTGAAGCAGCCTCTCTGGCAGAAGGGTTTGGGGCACAGTTTCTTTAGGATGGGGGTTGCAGCCTTTTCTCCCTTTGTACTTCATCACTGACCTGCACACGCAGCAGGAGTGTGTTAATGAGGTTACCAACAGGAGCACTGCCAGCCAGGCAAGGGATCAAAATACATGGAAAAAGCCTCCCTAGTCATAGTAACAGCAGAGGGAGGTTCACCAGTCCCATCTCCACAGAGCTCCAAGCTCACCAGGCAGCAGAGAAGAGTGCCACCTTCTGCAACTAAAGTCCAAGGCTAAGGAAAGTCAAGTGAGACTTTTGGCCTGCACCAGGTTTACTATTTCCCTCCAGAAGGAAAGCTTGCTTTTTCCTGCACGAGGTTCGGGCCAGATCCTGCCTGGAGCCCCAGGCACAGCCCCAGTCCTCACATTCTGTTGAGTTTGGTTTAAGACAGGTTGCACTGATGCAGAGGAATGGGCTGGAGCACCAGCCCCTAACGCATAACCCCCACCATGGACCAGCCCTCCTGCAGATCCCGTCTCCCCCCAGCCTGCATCAGATTGCCTCTTCTTGTACCTCAGACTCCTCTTGGTCTAGGCCACAAGCCCCGAGGAACCACTGCCCAGCGCACTGGTCTGACATGATGCTGCTGGATGTGTCGCTCCCACTGCTGTCATAGTTGTAGTATTTTCCTGGAAAAGGCAGGAAACAGTTTAAAAATCAATAATTTATGACCCCAGTTCATGTGTGCTGTCCCCACACTCCTCCCTGGGAGGCAGGAGCACCACGGCTTTTACCAGAAGGCTCTCTTCTCCTTCCTGCTCCAGACAATCACATCCTTTCTGTTCAGTCCCTGCTACCTGCTCTTTCACCTCCTCTCGGTGGGGCAGTATCTCCCCTCCTTCCCCCTGCGAGGCTCCCCCCATCACCCAAGGAGGAGCCATCCCCTGCCCAAGGGACATGTGGACAGCCAGGTGAGGGTTGTTCCCCACCGGTGAGCACCCACCATTCCAGAGCATCCTCTCAAATGCCTCCTTGCCCTTGCTCAGGATGTCCGTGTATTTCCGCTGGACCTCGGCATCCCCCAGCACCTTGGCCATCTTGCACATCATGCAGACGGCTGCCAGCCACAGCCCTCCGCAATAGGCACTGCCGGAGCTAAAGGAGAGAAGCATCAGCGATGCTGGACGCCCCATGTGTTGCGCAGAGCTCCCACAACAGATGGGGACCACAGTCCCAGCTCTGAGCTGCCTCCTACCCCACAGCTCCCATCTCCACCCTCACCTGCCTCTCTTGCTCACCTGGCTCCGTTTACCACCCACGCATCATACGTCTGGTCAGCAAAGCCACCATTTTCAATGAGCCCATCATTATCCGTGTCAAACTTCAGCTCCGACTCCATCACAGCCTGCAGGAGAGGCTTGAGATGCTCACCCTGCCCCTGCATCCTGGCAGCCCCTCACACTCTGCTCAGCAGCATCCATCCTCTCGGGATGCTGCAGGGCTCCCAGGGGAGGTGGGCGAGGGACATGCCCCATGGTCTGGTCTCCTCCCAATACCTGGCAGACTGGCCACATGTCCCGCAAGTACAGGCAGTCGTGTGTCAGGTCGTAGTCGCAGTACAGCTGCAGTACAAACTTCAGGTTGAGGTCCTTCCAGTTGGCCGTGTTGTGCATCAGGTAGGCATTGACACGCTGCCATGGCTCGTCACCTAAGCAAGGACAGAGGGGCTGCAGCAGGACAGCAAGCAATGAACATCCCTTCTCCTACCCAGGAGCAAAGTCTCAAGGGCACTGAAAAAACAGGTTGCACCCTGCGCCATCTCTAGCGAGAGCAGCTTCCCACTACTGCACGGCTTCCCTCCGTCTCCCTTGCCCAAGCTCCATGCAGCATGGTCTTCATTGCCATCCCAGACCACCCATGCTTTTCATTCCCAGAAAGCAAACTGTGTGTTGCAGGCACCATGCCTCTGTCGCACAGCTTGAGCGTTAACTACCGTGAGGATGTTGCATGGGAGCCCTGCACCCCCTCTGCCCCACAGCAGAGCTGGGCAGACCCCTCACCTGGGTCCCCAATGTCATGCGGCACCACGTTCTTCAGCTTCACCTGGGCTGTCTGACCACACATCAAGTACTGCCGTGGCTGGACGTCCTCATTCACCACTGTGACAGCTGGAGAGGACACAGAGCAAAGACGTCAGAAAGCAGCGGGCACTGCAGCAGCAAGCTCCCAAGCACTGGCAGGGCCACCAGCAGCAGCACACCAGGTGCCCTTTGCTGTTCCTGGCTGCAAGATCTTTCCAAAGATCTTTCCAAAGGGCTGAGGGGACACCAGGCTGCTTACAGTCTGCCCTCAGCAGGGGACATACAACTGTCACCACCTGCTTAAGCAAGGTGGTGGCAGCAACCCAGCACTGGGAGGGAATCCCAGTGGGCTTATTCCTCCCACCACCCAGCAAAGGGCTGTGCCCTACAACTTGCCAGGTCGCTACTGAGCAGCATCCAAGCCCACCCAAAGCATTAGGGTCTGCAAACAGCTCCATGCTTGTTGCCTGTAAGGGGCATGGAGAGAGCTGGTAAGACCAGGGACTCTCCCAGGGCATGCAGAGCCAGCTACACACCCACTGTGACAAGAGGGCATCTCAGTGCTGGGCAGAGACATGCTGAGAGCCAGCAATAGTGGGGGTTTGCAAGTGCAGGGCCCAGCAGGAGCTGAAGGGGGATGCTGGCTCTACAGCATAGATTTCTACAGCAGATACTGTCCCAAATCCTCCATGTCTTTCTTGGGGGAAGATACCAGCAGGCATCAAGCCAGAGTCACCTGGGTCACTCACCAATGTCATATTGCAGGCTGATCTGCAGCTTGGGCCACAGCATGACGAGAGCAAAGGAGGCATAGAAGTGGACATCATAGGTGTTGTACATCCGGTACTCCTGGCCTGGAAGGACCAGGGAGACAGTGAGGAATGGGAGACCTGCCACAGGGAAGGGAAAGGAGGAGCAGGCCCTCCTTCCCACATGGCCCAGGCGGGTGAGCTCTTCCTGGCACAGGCAGGGCCTCCCATCAGAAGTGGTTTTTATTCTCTGTATATAGCACCCAGGGGTCTGGAGAAGATCTCATCACTACAGGGCTTGGTCCTGCAAGGGGTTTTGCTGGAAACAGTGCTGCTCCCATCACTGGGTGTGAAAAGCATCCCCACAGCAGGTTAAAACCACCTGGTGAAAGCAATGGGGAGGGGTTGAGTTTGGACCATCCATCACGTCCCTGCAAGTTACCTTCCAAATAAGCAAACCTTCCATACTCCCGCAGGACAGGGAGGAGGTGGGAGAGGCCAGCCCCTGCTGGCCCCTGCAGGTCCTCAGCACAGCAGTCTGGGGGCAGTTCCACCCAGATGGTCCCCCCATCGGTCATGAAGTATAGCTCATTGAAGAGGGCCGACTTGTACCAGGAAGGCAGCTGGCTGTGAGCAAGAGGGAAACTCAACCACAGCAGCCAAGGTGGTGATGCTCCTGCTCTGACCAGCCCCAGGAGGCCACTGGCAAGGGGCTCCCATCTACATTACCTGTTCTCCAGGATGGGCTTCTGCCACATTTCAATCTTCCTCTCCCACTCCTCGTAGT
>JAVSBS010005059.1:0-22981 GCA_033124195.1 Coracias cyanogaster | reverse complement strand
CAAGCAATAACGCCTGTGGTCGGTTGACCAGTGCGCGCGCGATCAGCACCCGCCGCGTTTCACCGGCCGACAGCTCGTTCTCGGGGTGGGTCGCGGTGCGGATCCCCGGCGCCGCCGAGCGCCCCGGGCTCGGGAGGGACGGACGGACGAAGGGAGGGAGGGAGGAGGAGGAACAGTTTGAAACCCGGGAGACAAAAGTCCCTCGGCTGTAAAAAGCCGAGGCTGCGGGGAGAGCCTCCCGGGCTGCAAGATAAGGTGCGGAGGATTCGGGCTTCGAGGGCGGGGGGAGGCACCCGGAGTTTCAAGGAATTGCGCAGGGTTATTTTTTAGTAGCTTTAGGTGCCGTCCCCGCAACCTCTAAATGGCCCTGTGAATACCCCCGTTCCTCTCGTCCGGCTTGATTTGTTTGTTTTGGGTGGTTTTAGTTGTTTGGTTGGTGTTTTTTTTTTTCCCTACATCGCTTCATCCAAAAAGTAAAGCAGAATTGACAAGGGGAAGCCTCCCGCCGCTGCTCCTCCACCCCCCCAAAAAAACCACCCCAGTGAAAATCGTAGGTTTTGATTGATCTTAAAATTGTCAGACTTCGGCATCGCTGGCTCGTACCTCCAGAGACAGAAGTGTCACGAATGGGCTGAACAGCCCGGGCAGAGCTTGTGCAGCTCCCGCCCGGCAGCAGGCACGCGTCCCTGCGAGCGCTGCGCCTTCGAACCGGGGCGAAGCCCCCTTCCCCCCAGATCACAGGTGCAGGAGCTTTGTTTAAAATGCCCTTTAAGCCACTTTTTTATTTTCCTGGAATCTTGGGGGGAAAAAAGAAAAAACAAAACAAACTCCTCGAGTTCCCAGCCGAAAAGAGAAGGGAACAAAACGTTGGGAGTGTGCAGTTGTGTAAAAACATAGTTGTAATATTTTGGAGTATGAGATGGAGACCAAATAGCAGCATGGCTAATGACCTCTCCTCCACCTGGTACCCTCATCAGAGCTGGGGAGAGAATCCTGCTGCATTTTCCAAAACCCGTCTATAGGAAACACACATGCACAGGCAGAACCGGAGGGGGAGAGATGACATTGTCAAGGGGAGATATCTCTATAAAGCCGGCTTTGGGAGAGCAGTGGCTTTTGCTTTTATTGTTTTTGTGGCGGTTTTTTTTTTTTTTTTTCTGTTGTTGTTGTTGAAGACCGGAGGAAATCTTCCCATTTGACGTGGGGGTGGCAGGGGGTAGTTCCAGCCTTCTGATGTTGAAAGGAGCTATCTCCTAACATTTGCTCAGAATACATCTTTATAAATGTCAGAGAGCAGCAAAACTTTCCAGACTTAAAAGGGGGATTTGAGATGGGGGGGGAAAAAGACTTCTGTGCAAGCTCGCAAGCCAGGGCTGAGAGGGGAGCAGGTTTGGTCGCTCATGAAAACCATTTAAAACACAGGGGCAGCGGCATCGGTTCTAGAGGGGACAGGCTCAGCTGCGGCTCCGAGGCTAATGGGTTTGGTTTGCCGGGGCTGGGGACAACCACACTGCTGGCATTAGACAGCTGGCTGAGGGTGAGGGACGCATTTGTACAGGTAGAATGTTAATGTCTTTGGGTCACTCTGCCACTGAATACCTAGGCTGGGGCATGATTTTCTTGGAATTCTTATACCTCATAGCTCTACCTTCTCTGGGGACTTTGCACTTATTGAGCTCCTTAAATACAATGTTTGGGAGCAAATAAAGAGCCTGTGACCCAGAGGAAAGGCAGCTGTTGGAAAAGATGGGTGCATGTCTGGGACAGCCAGAGCAGTAGCGTGCTCCTGCAGAGGCGGGAGAGGTGTGGGACAAACGTGTCAGATACTTTGGGAGGCAATGCAGACCCACTTCAGCTCCCTGCCTTGATGTCCATCTCTGGTATTCCAGAGTCAGCTGGGACTCACTGAGTGCTGGGGAGGCCTCTGGGGCCACTGAGACCTGTCATGCTCCCAAATCACCCGCACCTCTCTACTTCGGGCATGTCTGGAGCAGGCACGGCTCCATAAAGGGCTGTGGCCACTGCATCCTGGAGCTTAATGCTCCTTCTCCTGGGGAGTCTTGGCTGGCGCAGGAGGTACCACTGCGGTCCCGGCTCTGTGCCTCTCCATAAAGCCCGGCTGGAGGCCGGTGATCTCGGCTCAGCCCATTTGCCCCTCTGAGGAGTAGAGATTATAATGGTGTGTTGTATATTTTTTAATTTCCTAAAGGTAACTGTTCAGTCCCCACCTAATTTTACACAGCATGTGAGGGAGCAGAGTCTGGTGACGGATCAGCTCAGCCGTCGGCTCGTCCGTACCTACCAGCTGTACAGCCGGACCAGCGGGAAACATGTGCAGATCTTGGACAACAAGAAAATCAATGCGATGGCAGAGGATGGGGATGTGCACGGTAAGTACACACGATAGGGGCAGGTGGAGGGGGAGCTGGGGAGGTGTTCGCAGCCCAGCACGGCGATTGATGATTTCCGTCCTGTTGGTTAGCCAGAAATCATTAAAATCGTTCGGATTGCGGGAGCTTGTAAAGGGAGAACATAGGGGTCAGTGATCAGCGGCTGTGTGATTCAAGGTGAGGGCAGGTTTCCCCGTGCTGAGGGAAGGGAGCAGTGCTTTCAGGATGGGCTCTGCTCTTTTCTTTCTCACTCTTGGTTTGCACCTGACTCAGGAGGCTTGAGGCTGCAGCATGCTGAGCGGCACCAGTCATTTCAGTCCAGCTCTTTGCAAGGCTGGGTGTCTCTGAGGCTCCCTTTTGGAGCAGAAATAGAAAGGAAAGTTGAAAAAGAAAAGGGATATGTGTGTTTGTGCGGGGGTGAATGGCTGCTTTAGAAGCCTTCCCTAAACCAGAACTATTCAAAGTGGCATTTTTCCTGAGGTACCCTCCTCATCCCTCCCTTCCTGAAGCAAATCCCGAGCAGAGGGTCAGTGAAGCACTTGGCTGCAGGTGAAGATGTTGCAGCAACTCCAGAAACAAAGCAGGGGGAACTCTCTGAGCATGGGAGCCTGTGCTACACCATGGCCCTTCTGCTGTTGCCCCAGCACCCACTCCCCGAACGCCTTCTCTGTGCCACCTCCCTGGGGCAGGGACCTGAAACCCCCTCTGGGGACACCCAAAGCTCAAATACTTTGATCACATGCGCTAATGACACACAGGGACAGTCAAACACCACATAGGGGTCAGCAGATCCAGCAAGCACTGGCACCACCAGGCCTGATCCTGCACCCGGATCAGGGCAGTGCCTGTGTTCGTGTGTTGTGCGTAGGAATCACAACTGTTTTTCTTTGGTATTAGCTGCAATTTCCCTTTCTTGCTTGGGGAGATTAGTAGAAATGCTTTTCTTCCTTCCCCTTCAGTCTTCCTTTTTTTTTTTTTTTCTTTCTTTCTTTCTTTTGCTTTGACTGAGAATTTCATGCTGGACTTTAGCAGTTTGAGTGAAGCACAGATTCCATATATATGGTATTCCATACGTGGAGGATTAATCTTCCAAACAAACTATTCCCATCCTAGAGCAGCTCTGGTTTGAAAGGGCATTAGCTAATTTCCCAAGCAAAAAATCCTGTCTTGTTTTAGACCTATAATGCTTGGATTTAAAAGGCAGTTAATGCATATTTAAATAACGACCAGGTTTAAATAAGGCCAGAAGGAGGGGACTGATGGCTTGAAAAACTCTATTAAAATGTAATAAAAAAAGGTTAAGCATTTGAAGAGCTAAGGAGGCAAATGAAGACTGATCTAAACCAGAAAGAGAACAAGCAGTTTTTCAGATGTAAAGTTTTAAAAGAGTTGCAAGTCTGTAAATGTTAAAATAGAGGTTCAGGATTGTTCTATATGAATCTCTAGGGAGGCCCCCATGTCTGGAAGAACTATTAAAACGCTTCTTACTTTCACCTTTTTTAACATTTCCTGAATACTTTCTCCTCTTCGCAGTCCAGTTGGGGGATCAAGTGTGTCTCGCTGCATTTTTTCAGCATTTACGTAGCCACTTTCCCTTCAAAGTTTGAGCATGAAACATAATTTTACTGGGATAAATCTGTCACTTAAGTGAAAGAATAGAGTTGAAAATGTTAAGCTACCCCCCACCCCCCTCAAAAAGGGGGGGGGGGGGGGAAAGGACTCCCCCAAAAATGTTATTTAGAAATCCACTTTTAAAGAAAAGAGCCCCCCTTCCTGAGCCCTCCCTTCTGCTTTTTTGATCTCATTTTTGGGGGTGGGCGTGTAAAAGAGGTTGATTTATTTTTGCAGATGACCCCTTTCCCCACGCTGACGTTTTTACAGCCGACTTAACATCAAGTCTGGCATTTTCAGTTATCTGTCTTAATTGTCAATATTTGATTGACTTTTTTTAATTCTAAGGGAAGGCGGGTGGCCGGTGCAGCCCAGCTTGTCCCTCCTGGCCGTGCTGGCCACCAAGCAGACCGCTGCTGGCTGGGGATGCCGGCATAGCTCCCTGCTGACTTGCCAGTTTTGTCCGCAGCCAGAGTTTTCCACTGGCTGGGGCTGGCATTTGCAGGGGTCATGGGTTGCCCACACAGTTCTGGGGGTGCAGGTCCCTGGGGATAGGTTGTCTTTATCCTTGGCTGGTGGGGCCAGAGCCGTGTGATGACTGGGCTTGTTCAGGGCAGAGAACCCGGCGGGTGGCTGTAAATCATGGAGGGGGGAAAGGCCGACAGGGAAGCAATGTGCATCTTTAAAGTGGGGTTTTGTGCTTGCTAGGGCTGAAGCCGCCCTGCTCCCTCCCTCTCTTCTCTGTCCCTCCCTCTCTCCCTCCCTCCCTCTCTGTTCTTTCTATCTCAGAGAGAAAAATCAATTCTCCTCAAACCTTTTACTGCCTCTGAGATCAATACCCCCCCTTTCCCCAATATAGATAAATAGGGGGTCACTGTCTCCGTGCTTCAGTCGCAAAGTGTTGCGGCTCCTGTGGGTGGCTTGGGGGATGCTGGGTGTGTACCTGGCTCTGGGCATTGGTGCCTGGGTGGCACAGCCTGAAGTTGGCTCCTCCTCATTTTTATTGGCTCTGAGTCCAGTCTGTGCCTGGCTAAGGGTGAGGGCCTGCACGGGAAGGGCATTTCGGGGATGAGAAATGCTGCAGGGTGACGTTGGCAGGGGAGGGCATGGGGAGGAGATGCCTCCATGCATATCACACCTGGCTTGCTTGGCAGTGCCAAATCAGTCTGCTCCAACAATTTTTGTGATGCCCTTTCCACTGCTCAACTCAGCTGCTGCCAGCACTGCCTGCTTGCTGTCCCCACCTGTGGTGCCATTGCCCTCAGCAGTGCCTGTGATGCAAGGGATGT
Organism: Coracias cyanogaster; assembly: GCA_033124195.1. Classification (NCBI taxonomy): domain Eukaryota; kingdom Metazoa; phylum Chordata; class Aves; order Coraciiformes; family Coraciidae; genus Coracias; species Coracias cyanogaster. Next base: position 17,691 of record JAVSBS010005059.1, on the reverse strand, counting down.
AGTACAAGGGTATCGCAGAGACAAAAAGGCAGCAGTTTGCTTCTAGCCCAGAGTGTGATTTTTAGGTTCACTTTAGCTCAAGCGTGTCCACAGCCCCCTCCTGCCATTCAAAGCATTTGCCTGCAAATCCACCCACACCAGTGCCACATCACCACTTGTGCTGGAGCTTGCCAGGGGATGAGTATCCTGGAGTAGAGATGTGCAAGCTGGGGTAGACCAGTCCTGAGCAACTGAGCAGCCCTTGATGCCTTATTTCTCCTCTCTGATCTCTGCACAATGGGCTTATTTCCGTAGTAAGGCTACAGAATTGGAAGCTTTGTGGGCTGTGTTCTAATTACCTTGCCAAATTGAGCTTATGACACTGGGGGTTGGTGCTGGGCCAGAGGTGATGGTGGTGAGATGGGACAGTCCCAGCTGGCTTTTCAGTGCCACAGGGAAATCTTTGGTGCTTGGCACAGCACAGCCTTTTTGAGGCGCAAACAGGTAGCTGCCATCCCTGTCAGGGCTTGCCCTGGGGAGGGGAGCTGGCTCTGGGGACAGCAGCTGCAGGGCTGGGAAGAAGGATGTCCTGTCCCCATCCTCCTCCTCCCCTGGGGATGAATGGGCTTCAGGGCTCAGGTTCCCAGGGCAGAGGCAGGGAGGGAAGGTGACAGGTCTATTTATAGGCGGCCCATCGACCCGGCAATTTGCATAGCTCCTTCGGAAGTCGATCGATGCCTCCATTAAAAAACTGAGACCAAATCAATATGCCCTCTCGACTTGTGCAAAGGTGAAAGGCATTAAAAGGATGGCCGTACCCTTCACGCCTCCCCTGCCAGCTGCAAAGTCACTGCTCCTTCTGCAGCCCTGGCCCAGCAGAGAGATGCGGAGCTGTGTCCCCTGGGCTGGGGACAGCTGGCAGCACGCTGTGCACTTCCAGAGGGTGCCTGCCTGAGTCCTGCCTGCCGGCTCGCCCAGACCTGCCTCGGTCTGCAGGGCAGCTGGCTTGTTCTCTGCCGGCTGGCTCGCGCCCTGTGTACTGCCCTGCCTCCCTGCTGGGCCATCTCTGTCGCCTGAACCACTGAGCCCCATGGAGCAGAGCAAGGCAGAACTTCTCCCTCTCCAGCACAGCTCAGGGTGGCAAAGTGATGTGACCAAGGGTGGCAGGATAGAGGGGCCAAGGCTGGCTCTTAACCTCATGCCTTGGTTTTAGGGCACTCTCTGGCCCAGCTGCCTCTCTGCCCAGTGTGTGCCCACAGCGCCCAGGCTCAGGTACCACTGAGGTCTCCATCCCTGTGCCTGCCCTGTCACAGAGCCCCTCTGACTTCCCTCTCTTTCTTCCCACTGCCCTCCCCAGCCAAGCTCATCGTGGAGACGGACACCTTTGGGAGCCGCGTACGCATCAAGGGGGCAGCCACAGGTTTCTACATCTGCATGAACAAGAAGGGGAAGCTGATTGGCAAGGTAGAGTGCTGGGCTCAAGGGCTAAGAGCAAGGGCATAGGCAAGCCAGGGAAGTGCCATGGGCACTGAGTGGGGCTTGCCAGGAGAGGAGCTCTTACTCCGTATGAAGCACGTCTGTGGGAATGGGGAGGCAAAACTGGGGGTCTTGAGGGCTTAGCTGGTGCACCCCTTTGGAGGGCAGGGGGATGAGCCATCCTGCAGCCCCAGCAGCAGGAGGGAAGTGGGAGAGCAAGGGAGGCAAGAGGGTGCTATGTGGGGCGCATTCCTTGTATCTCCCCGAACAAATAGGCGGATTGCTGGGCTATTCTCCCCGATTACATGGTACAAGTGCCAGGAATGTTAAGATGCTCCGTGGGGCTGGCCCCAAGATGGGGCCTGCCATGCGTTGGTTCGTCACGCTCCTTCTGAGCCTTGGCGCTCCCTCCCTGGGGGCAGAAGGGGCTGGATGTGCAAAATCCTGCTGGGAGAGCGATTGTCTGAGAGGATTTTCCATGGCACCTCCTTCCCTGGGGCTGGCTGACATGAGTCCTCTCCCTGGTCCCATTGCTGCCTGAAATGGGGAGGAGCTCAGCCCCCACCTGCCCCTATACTCTCTGCCACCGGCATCTGTGGCATCAACCCCATGCACCTCATGTCACCTCTTTGGCCCCTTGATGCCCTTTTATATTAAAGACCCAAGGGGCAAGGGGGAATAGGATGGGTGGGTGAATTGCTACTGAGATGGAGAGTTAGCTCGCGGTCATGCTGATGGGGGAATCCAGCCCTGGCATGGATGGGAGCAGGATGCGAGATGGCAAAAATCTCCCTGTGAATGCAGTGGAAGTGAAGGCTGGGACAAGCCACGCTGGGGCTTGCAACCCAGTGCTGGCATCACACTGGGGACAAGAGCTACAATGAGCAGATCAGCCCATGCCACAATCCCTGCTCCCCCCAGCTTTCCTGATGAAAAGCAGATTTTGGGCAATACTCACCTGTAGGGGAAGGGATGAGAAAAGTGAGTCCTTGGCTGCCTGCAGGCACCACAGCCCTGCTGCCATCCCAGCTGGTCCAGCCTAGGGTAGCAAGAAGAAGCCTCTGATTGAGCATCCGTTGCTTGAATCTCCCCCTCTGTCCCCTTCTCAGAGCAATGGCAAGGGCAAGGACTGCGTTTTCACGGAGATTGTCCTGGAGAACAACTACACAGCACTGCAGAATGCCAAGTACGAGGGCTGGTACATGGCCTTCACCCGCAAGGGCCGCCCGCGCAAGGGCTCCAAGACCCGGCAGCACCAACGGGAGGTACATTTCATGAAGAGGCTTCCCAAGGGCCACCAGACCACTGAGCCCCACAGACGCTTTGAGTTCCTCAACTACCCCTTCAACCGGAGAAGTAAAAGGACTAGAAACTCGAGCTCCAGGGTTGGCCCTTGACGTGCCTGCCTCTGCCTGCACCTCTCCTGGAGGATTCTCCTCTGAGCTTGGTGGACTATATGTAGAGACTTTCCCATATGGGTGTTAAACAAAATGAAAAAATAGGGAGGGAGGGGAAGAAAAAAAAAATAACCTGCTCTAGTGGTTGATAATTTAGGGGGGGGTTGTTTGGTTTTTACAAAAAAAAAAAAAGAGAGAGAAAAAGAAGAGAGAGGCTCTATTTTTGTACTCCAACTTTAAGAGAAATGAAATGTTCAGAGACTGGTGAAGGGGGAAGATCCCTTCACTTAGAAATGTTCTAGTCTGTTTGGGGTTGTGCTTTATTTTGTAATTTTTTTTTTTTTTTTTTTTTTTAGCTCTAGGGGGAAAGGAGAAAAATCACCATTTAAAACAAACAAGCAAAAAAAACCAGAAAGGGAAATCCAAATCTGCGAGTGATGTGCTACTTAAACTGAATTAATGCTTACTGGAGATGATGGAGAGATTGGAACATGATTAAGGGGAGGGGATTTATTTCAGAGGTGGCCTCTCGGGTGGGTTTTGTAGCCTGGGTGATGCGTGGGGGCTGGCTGTGACGCCCGGGGTGAGAACTGCTGCATGCTTTTCTTCCTCAGATGTGCCTACTTCTTCGGCTGAGCAAGGAGTTGCTGGAAGCTGCTTGCATCCTTCTGAAAGTGCTGCTGGCTTCCCAGCTCCCAACTTATTTTTTTCTCAGGAAGGGACAGGGGTGATGCACACCCTAAAGAAAGTCCTGAACTGACTTGGTACCTCTTACCCATGAGAGCAACTTTGGCATTTGGTTTATTTTAAGCTACTAAGGTGAGGCAGTGAGCCACGGCTGCCATGGAATGGGCTAGTAATTGTTTTGGGTTTTGTATTTTTTTTCCATGTGGAAAATGTGAACTTCTCACCAAAAACTGATGTGTTTTTTTTTTCTGTTTATATTTTTTTTATCAGATGGAAGTCTTCATCCATAAAATTAAAGTTTACAAATTACTGTGGAGCCATTTGGGGCTGCTGTTGTCATAGTACTCAGTTTGTGGTTGGCACTTCCATTGTCAACCGTCTCTTCCAGGTTTACTCTTTGAGGAGAAATACCTCTGTCCTTGTTCTCCTAGGAAAGGTTTTCTTTCAGAATTTCTATGTTGACAGAAGCCCAATTTTCTATTTAGAAAAAAAAAAAGCAAAGCACAAAGGAAACATTTAAATTTCTTGAGTGAACATCCCCAGCCAGCCCTGCTCTGCACATGCTGCCCTGGGACTGTGAATCTCTCCAAAGGGTTAAAGCAATTATTCTTCATGGGGAGGGCAAACAAAGACACTGGATAGGAGCCAGAACCAGGGGTGACTTTTCATCCAATCTTTTTTGATTGTTTGTTTTTTCTGTTTCCTTGAGGATTTTTGTTTTGTTTTGGTTGTGTACAAATTCAATATGAAATGATTGAAATATTTATTTAATATGTGCATTAAAAAATTGTATTAGTCTAACTGAGCCTGATACTTTCTAGGGAGGGGCTGGGGAAGCAAGTTGGAGAGGGGCAAAGGAGGATGATGAGGTGCAGGATGGGGCTGAGGCTGCTGCTTGACATGGGCCCTTTCCCAGGGGAACAGATGTGGTAAGTGGGAGAAAGTCCCGCAATCTTGGACCCTCATGGAAATAATGGTTTTCCTTGCAGTAAATTCCAGGTTTAATGGGCAGATGCCACCTCCTTGTCCTGTTCAGATAGGGCTGCTGCAGGCTGGATGGGAACATAGAGCAATGGAGTCTTGACCACTGTTTTTAAGCATGGCATGAGGCTTTTCAAGAGAGAAAGCCAGTGTCTGCTTCTCTGCAGTCTGGATGATCTTGGTATCTGTGCAAAACAGGCTGTTGCATCCCCTCCTTTGGTGGATACTCAGCCCTTCCAGGGTGCTGGATCTTGCTCACAGGAGCTGATGGGGGAGATTCAGACATGAGTTTGTCTCAGATATAGAAAGATGCAAGAATTAAATTGTATAAGTTTAAAAAAAATGCAGAAATGGAGCAGCCTTGCAAGATGAGAGTCTTGACAACATTGGTGCCAGCCTTGCTAGTGTCCCCATCCTCATGGGGTGCCTGCAACATTGCTTAGTGTTCAGCGTGTTCCTTGTCCATGGGGTATGAGGACAAGCCATCCCTGGCTGATGCAGCAGGCTGGGCTGAGCTATCAATATATTTCAAGGAGGGAAACCCAGGGGCTGAATGCTCAACCATGCTCTATGGCTGAGCATCACAGCTGTGTCATGGAGGTTGTGTACGGCTGCGGGACAGCATAGACAAGTGTTTGCCGAGCTGTCCCAGGAGGGAGGCAAGGACTGCAGAAGCCTAGAGCTGCCGGTGCTGGGGGAAGCCCACTTGTGGTTTCCAGGCTATAGGAACTAAAAGTGCATGGTCCCTGGCCTTTCCCCAGTTAGCAATGGTGCTTGATAGTCCTTAACAGGTGCTTTTCTTCCGTTAAGCTGTCTAATTGCTTTTCCTAATTGTTTTGTGAACCTGGGTGAATTGGTGCTGGGTTGCTGCTCCAGGTAAGGCTAGCAAAGGGACAGGACTGGATCTGTACAGGTCAGCAGACATCTCCCCTTTTGTTATCTTTTCCCCAGGGAGAGTGGTGGCAGGGAAGAGCATGACATGAGTGCTGAGCCCCCATAAGGATGTTTCCCCATATCTGCTATCCCAGGGTGCAGTCTAGGGCTGGAGCAGGGGACACCCAGGGGATTTCCATCGAGGATGCACACCCCTGTATCCTTGCATGGCTCTGTGCCACACATCATCCCCAATTCCTGACATCTGCTCTGCTGTAGCCTGCCTTTGCAGAAGGCACCCAGGCTTGGCTCCTGGAAAGGGACCTCCTGCTTTCCCAGCTCACTTGGTCTGTGGTTAATTAGTCCCTTTTCATTAAAGGGCTGTTGGGTGGCCATGCTGCTTAGGAGCACTAAACTTGCTTTGTTTCTTGCTTGAATTTGTCCAGCTTCAGCTTCCAGCCAGCCAATGTTGTTTTGCCTTTGGAAGATTAAAGAGCCCACTACTAGTTAGTTAATAAGTAAGTGGATTAATTAATGGTTCCTCATACCCTGTCTCTGCACTGATACCACTTAGTCACTGGCATGGCTGGAGCAACTCATGCTCTTCCCAGTGACCGGGGCCCTGCAGGGTCCGGAGCATGTGGTCTTCCAGGCCTGGTAGCTCCCACTACCTGTGTGGGGAGATGGACAAAATTCCTGGTGATACCTGCTGTTTCTTCAGAGCTGCAGAAACTGTGGCTGCTGGTCAAACACATAGAGTCAATCATCAGCCCAGGAATCTGAGACTTTTTCCTCCTTCATCAGCAGTGGGTACGTAGGCCAAGCCTGAGAATCACAGCACCAAAACGGCCTGGGGACTGCAGGACACTGAGCCAGGGCTGGACCCAGGAGAGCGCTGGGGCTGGCAGGCTTTGGAGGTGGGTGTTCTCTTCCATCAACTTGTGCTGTTAGCATGGATGTTTTAGGTACAATCTCCTGCTCTGAGCTAGCAAAGTCCTTGTGATATGGATGTGCCTGTCCATTGCATCACCACTCCCAGTGCTACCCTTCGGTCCCCTCACTGCCACTGACTGGTGGGAGGGAGGTGGCAGATGAAACAGGAGAGGAGACATACAGCCCTGGCTCTTGGTGCAGGGATGACTGCCTCATCCTGGAGTTCCAAACTGGCGTGTGTGTGTCCCTGCCTGTATAGGACTTTGCTGTGTGATGCCATCTGGACACAGTGATAAGGCTGGAGTTAAGCAACGTTTGGGAGAGCCTGCCTTGCAAGACGAGACTGAGAAGCCCAACTGGACCAATCAGCCAATGTGGGGTAAGAAGTAAATGTAGGGTGAACACACCAGGGCAACACCATACACAGAGGAGAGCTGTTTTCGGGTTAAATGTAGCTATGCAGAGAAACAGTAGACAGGGAGGAATAAATCCAAGTGAAAAGGAAAGGGGTCTGTGCTGTTCCACCAAGTGCTACATCAGGTCTTGATCCACCAAGCACCAAATCTTCTGGTACACGTCTCTGCTTCCATCCGCTCTCACCTTACAAACTGTTGATTTTCATTGCAGGGCCAGCCCATGAAAACTCTTCCATGAGATCTGCTTGAGGAAGGGTGCCCACAGAGTGGGGTGAGCTGTGGCAGCACTGGGGTCACCTGGGCCCCCTTGGGCATGCTCCAGCTTGGGAAGGAGGTGTTTGTTTATTGCATCAGGCTCAGCTTTCAAACATCTCCCTGCCACCCCCCTCCCCCTCCTTTAATTAATTCTGGGTAAGAAGTCCTGGCTTTATTGTGCCACCGAGCTGAGGGCTCTCTGTGGGAAAAGTCACACCTTCTGAACAGCTTCTGATACCATGCAAATGAAGGACAAGTCCAGGAAACGCTTTCATCTCGGACCTGTCCAGCCCCCTGCCCATTAATTACACACATTTCATTTGTGTGAGAGCAATTCCTCTCAGGGAGGGGGGTGGGGGATGGCTGTGGCTTGTGGATCATCTCAGCTCTGCTCTTTAAAGACCCCTCCTTAGAAGGGGATTTATAGCCAGGAACAGGGATGCTCAGGGGCTTAGTGGGGGATCCCATATTTCTGCTTTCATGCAGCCACTCCAGATCAAACTGGCATGTTGGTGGGTTGCATCCTGCCATTGGAGAGGGCTCAGCACTGCCCCATGCCCTGCATAGTGCCAGCAAGGCCTGTCCATGGACCCAAGTGCTGCAGGAGCATCCTGGAGGGAGGCATGGGATGCAGCAGAAATGAGCTCAGTGTTCTCCCAAGGGAATGACTCTCAAGGGCCAGGAGCTTGTGAGATAGGTAACTTTGGGCAAGGTGGCCCCAAAATGAGTCTCACATAGGGAAACATCTTTCCATGCAGCTACTGCATTGCATGTGCTGGAGAACTGTGTCACACGGTGACAGGGTACAAGTCTTCTTGGCCACATGTGGACTAGACCCAACCCTCCCACTGAGCCTTGATCTTTCTGTGCTTTTGTCCTTTCCACACAGCGTCTCTGACCACAGCATCTCCAGCATGGCTGCAGCCAAAGGCATCTCCAGGCTGGATCCTTTTTTCCTGGGGCTGATGGGGAGAGTCAGCTCCAGATCCTGGAGAAAGCAGAGAGTGGGTGGATGTAGAGTAAGGTGGGTTTTCACAGCCTGTTTCCTGGCCATGATAATAACACTTAGCACTTCTGTAGCACCTGGGATGCTCCAAGCACCTACACATCTGCTCCTCATTACCACTCCACTTCTCATTTGCAGTGTTTCTGCCCCCTCCCCACACATGCCTACAGCAGTAACAGTGCTCCCCTAGAAATGGGGCCACCCCACAACTTTCTTCCTGGAAATCTTCATCAGGGCAGGGTCCCAGGGAGCTGCAACCACATTCTACTTTGGGGTTGGGGCTGGAAGCTGCTCTCCAGGATGGGGGTAAGCAGTTTGGGGTGGTTGCTGTGGTGTTGCTGCAGAAGACTTTTGGTGGCCAAGGTTGCTGTTTGCCTTCCCACTGGAGTGAGGATATTCAATCTATGTCCTCTGGTGTTGGCAACCAGTGGGCCTGGGGAGACATGGCAGATGTGGCTTGGTGCACCAGAGGAACTCTTGGGAGATGTTGGAGGGATATTTGGGACTTGGTTAATGGGAACCTGCAGACTTTCTGGGTCAAAGTTGGCATGAAAACGGTGCTGGGCTCTAGCAAAACTGGTTATCCACCCACTGCCCCTGTGCCACATCAGCTAGAGGATGAGAGAGGGCTCATGTGTGGATGGGTTGAAGGTTACAGCCATTAGCCCAGGTTACCTGATTAATGGCCCAGACTACTCTGCCATGAAGCACACTTTAGATTTGCTGTACTGGAAGCAGAGTATCTTGCCTAGTTCATAGCAGCTGTAGGTCCCTTCAGGCTGTCAGGTGTGACTACCAAGGTGTAATCTATGGTTGCAGAGTCCTAGCTCAGAGGCTGGGGGAGGCTTGGCTGTATTGGGAAGAACCACTCCAGCCATTCCCAGGTGTTGCCACTTTGCTAAGCTTGTGCTGTCGTTTGCTGTGGACTCAAAACAAGATGGTGAGTGCCAGAGCCTCCCCAGTTTGGTGGGTGCTTAGTCTGTGCCCCTGCTCTTGTTCAAGTCCTCTGTTCAGCCGTGGAATAACCCCTTTCAGCTGTGATTATGGCACTGCAAAGGGTCCTTTCTTCCTCAGCTGGCCTTTTCTGCCAATATGACCAATAGTAATTTTGGTTTTGTTTTTTTTTTCTCTTAAAGCTTTTGTAGCAGAGGGAGAAGGAAAAAACTCAACTTCACTCTTGCTGTGATTATTTTGCCAACTCTTTCAGTTGTAGTAGCACATCTTGGTGGCTGGAGTCTCCTCTCTTATGAGCTGCTCACAGAGTAAATGGCAACCCTTGTCCCAAAGAGATGCTGTTTTGCATGGTCAGCTGTAGCAGGTGGCATAAGTTGGCAAGACAGACCTAACCACTGGTCTAGTTGATACCCCAGCGGAAGGTCCTGAGAAGGGATTTGAAGGAGTGCTGGAAGATGTGCCTGGGGAAGTTGATAGCAAACATGAGAAAAACCCCAATTGCAATATCAAAAACAAACAAAACCAAAAAACACGAACAAGAAAAGGTGCTGGAGTAGCTGAAGTGCAGGATGTAGGCTGAACACTGATAGGAAAATTTTGGCTGCCGAGATCTGAAATGGAACCTCAAGTGCTGGCTGTACTTGCCTGCTCAGGCCCTGGGATGTGGCTGCACTTCTCATCGCCCCATGAGAAGCAGATGCCCAGCTGGGAGCTGGCCCTTTAGTAATGGCCTGTGAATTTCCCTCAGCTCCCTTAATTGCCACCTGGCTGCTAGTTACAACTCCAAGTCAATTGCTGGGAGTGTTGGGCCCTGCAAAACAACCCCTTGAAATCAGTTGTTAGCCCAATTAACAACCAGTTTGGCTTCGGTTCAGGCTGTTAACCATCAAACAGCTAACTGCTGGTAATGATTGATTTTTCAGCAGTTGGGGCTGCAGTGGAGGAGCCAACCTGTTTCACAAAACACCATTAAATCCAAGACTTTCAGGATGCATCTAGCTCAGACAAACACTCAAGCTGTCCACATCAGTAGAGCAGGCAAGGTGACCACCAGGATTTCTATCCATTGTGATTAAAGTATGGGTCATTGGTGTGCCTTAGGAGGAACTGGCAGCCATGAGGCCAGTGCTGCCACCACAGTGTGCTCTGGGTAGGCAGACAGTTGTAGGGCAACTACTCGTACTCATGGAGGTGCATGGCATACAAAGCCCCTACAGATGGGAACAGCTCAGTGTCCAGCTCTCTTCCATAGTCATTACTCGGCCAGACAAACTGCAAAGATTTGTATGTCTATTTTGGATATTCAGATTTTTCCACAAATCATCTAGGCCATTTCCATCTGGGCAACCAGCCCAGAGCTTGGATGGGGAGAGGAGTTCCCATCAGCATATGCAAGCCTGGAGGTGCCCTCAGAGCAGCCTGGGACACTGGTGTGTGTCTGCTGGTAGGCAATACAGACTCACCTGCAGATGTGAGTATCTCTGTGAAAACTGTACAATACTCTTTGAGTCCCAGGTTTCAGGCAGGGATTTGTAACTGGCCAGGTCTTCATCTAATTCCTTCCACTGTTTCAGGCTGTTTTCAGATGAAGACCACAGGCCAGCTGTTAACCTAATTCCCCGCACTGGTTCTCTGCTACGTACTGGCAGGTTGGTTTGAACACATTGCTGGTACTACATCAAGGGCTTTTTCCCTGGTATATTTTCTTCCTGATCAAAGTGACTGATTCAAACTGTAGCATGTACAGGAAGGAGGGAGACAGCCATCTGTTAGGGAAAGACTTTGAAAATGCAGAGGACACACTGCAGAGGTTGATCTTGTGAAATGTAAACTCCAATAGCACCAGTAGCAGAGGGGTGCAGGGTGAAGAGTGAACAGCTCAGCATACAACACCGTGGTCCTCAGGCTTTGGAGGGCAGTCAGAGACCTGTGGTCCTGCCAGGACCTTAATACCACAGCCTGAGCTCTGTTCCTGAAGCTGGGTCCCAGTGTGTTTCAGCAAGACACAGGCACCTGAGACTCATGTAGGTATTTTACAGATCTTCCTGAAAGGTTCCTCCAAGTGCAGATCTGGTTCTCCACAGTTTCACAGGTGGTATGGTCATCGCAGTATGGCACATGTTCTCTGTAATTAGCCTTGTTAGATATTCTTTATACAAACATGACAAATTTGCTTATTTCATCAAATAACCACTAAAGGTAGCTCTGCTTTCTCCTGCATTGGGATTACCTTGCCACCCTTGCTGGTGAGGCTGGGTTGCAGCTGGGACTCCTGTGCTGGGCCGTGCCTGTGCAGTGAGTCCTGCATCCTGGGGATCGGTCAGGGTTTCTCCCTCTGGTCTGTATATGGAGAATCTGATTCCCACAATGGGAAAAATGAGAAGTTTGGGGTAAGCAGGAGACCTGACAACCCAGTTTTCCCACTTTATGAACAAATGTTTTATTTGCAGCTTGTGTATTTAACGGGGCTGAATACAGCAATCCTGGTCCGTGCATCTCCTGAGTGTCTCGTTTCTCCTCAACCATTGCCAAATGCACCCTTCCAGGAGGTGGCTATGGGTGCCTCTCACCTGCTGGAGCTGGGTAAGCTCTGGCTGCTCATACTTTTTTGGTATAACAGAGAAGGTCAGTTATAAACAGAAACAGTTGGTTTTGTTGGGGGCTTTTTTTAGACATCAAGAATGCTCCATCATCATCAGGATGGCTTAGCTTTCAGCAGCCAACACAAACGGAGCCAAACCCTCAGCAGAGAATTCAGCAAGAGAAGCGGCACAGACTTTCCAGGGCTCTTTTGCCAAAGTCTCACATCCTCATTCCTCCTTATACTTTGTGCCACAGGAGCCAATGCTGTTCTGGGCTTGGTGCAGACACAGTGAACCCTGAGGAGCTCCCAGTTGGAGCTAAAAGCAAGTGGCATAGCCCCATTGTAGAGAATGAGTTGGGAAAGACTGTGCAGAAAGATTAAGATCTGAAAGAAATCCTGGCAGAGCCACGAATCAGCTGAATTAATCCGCAAGAGGCTGACAAAATGTATGGAAGTGGTCCAGTGGGGGAACCTATGTACATATGCAATAAACTGAGCTATTATGTACACGAAGTACAAAAATGAAGTACAATACCAAAAAACTTATCAGTTTCTAAACCTCTTGTCCAATTCCCCAGCTTTGACTGAAGGTTGGACTCCGTCCTGTGTCCTGAGTGGAAGGAACTTGCTTTTGTAAAGGAGCAGATTTCAAGATCATGGAGATTACTCTGAATGTCCATCCCCCCATCTTCTAAAATACTGAGATGAGAGGATCCTGCTCAGTGCATTCTGAGTGAAAGCCACAGTATTCATTTAAGAAAAAAGAAGGAAGGATATCTCACAGGGATTCCATATTTCAGTATTATTTGGTATTTTTTATTTAAAATTGCCTAGCTTCAACTCACGGCACTTGATCTTGCACTGTTTTCTTCCAGCTAATAGTGCCATCCAACCTCACCAAGCTTCTGCAGGCACTGCAAGAAGGTTTTCCAGATCCCTCCAAGCTCTTGTAGGGATTTTTAAAGCTGATTCCCATCTGTCAACATCTCTTGTGAAGTGCAGCCAAGTGTTTTGGCTGCAGCATCTGGTGATGGAGTCTGGTGTTGGCTTGCTTGTGTCCAGGATCTTGGGAGGAGAAATGATGTGGTGACCACCCACCGGAGTGATGTCTCTCTGCTCAGGGCTGGTGTTTTCCAAGAGGTTCTTGCAGAGCAGTTGAAGCTGACTGTGGAGCTGTAACCCTCATTTGGTCAGGACCACTGTATCTACAGTCTGTTTTGAGGAAGAGGCATGGATGGTCCCAGCAGGAGGTGCAGCTAAGGCACAGGTACAGTCTCCTGTCCCTCGTTTCCTGCTGCAAAGGCTGCAGCACACCTCTAAAGCAATAGTAGTATTTATGTTATAATGAATCCAGAAATCCTGAGTTTCATGCTTGCCCAGAAGGGCTCCATCTCTGGTCATTCAAATATTCAGTTGGTGAAGTTTGAGCTATTTTTACTCTCAGTTGTGATGTGTGAAGCCAGAGCTGTTCCTCTGACTTCACTAGAATTGCTCTGGAAAGGTTCAGGTGTGAGTAGAGGTTGATTTGATCTAATTATCCTCAATGCCCATATGTGCAGTTCTCCTACACTAAGCCAGTGCAGCTGTGAGTATGGAGGTTTTCATATACCAGAAGTTTTGGCAGAACCTGTGTTTGAGAACTGGTTCCTGCCCCCAGATGCTGTCCCACAGCACTTGCTGAGGCATGACCAAATGATGGAGGGGGCACAACTAAACAGGGAGAGGAAATGTGCTCTGGGAACTGCATATTCCCAAGACTGTGGCTATGGCTTGTGTCTGTATGTGTAGCACCTGCCAGACTGACCTAAATCTCACCATCATTATGAGCTGGTTAATCATAAGGAAAACTATTTCTTACTAATTTCTGCTGGCCGGTAAAGGGCCATCCCCAGTCCCTAAAGGACTGGGGGAAACTTGAGTGGAGAGCAGTGGTTGCTGACACACACTGAGCCTTCACAGCCTCCATTACGGGGCCCAGCAAAGTGTCCGCACTTCACTCCCTCTCAGAGTGATCATTGTGAGGAGCAGAGGGTTTCACCACCTCCCCTCACAGCGCTGTATGTTAGCTGTGTAATTGACACTGGCATAGGGGGATGATTTGCTGCTTGATGACTGTCTCCACTGCAGAAACTCTCTGTACTCCACCAACACTCTCCTCCAACTGCCTTGCAAAAAGGAGATGTACTGCTCCTGGTGCAAGGCTGAACACCAGGGTGGTGCAGTGAGACATGGAGGTGGTCTCCCCATGGGCCATGCTACCAGCTAGTGCAGTGGGATGTGGCAGCCCTCAGACCACCAGAGTGCCTGGAACCAGATCCCCCAGATCAAGTCTGGGGAGCCAGCTTGCCTTTAGCATCAATGAGGATGAAATTTCCCTTTACGGGAGAGAAAATCACAGCTGCGATATTTGCCTTGATGGCAAGGTTCTGTGAACTGGGATTTTGGACGAACCCTCACCGCTGTGACCTGGGATTACCTTACACTAGGTGAAGATGGGGCATTTCTTTTGTCTTAGCTACCTACAGTGTGGGAAGCTCTCCCTGATGATGTGAGCAAAGGGACAAACAGTGGAGGGGACAAAGTGGGCAGGAGTGTGGGCAACTCCCATCTGGAAAGCCAAAAGGCAGCAGCAGAGCCCTCTCTGCTGGGCAGCCATGCCTGTCAGTGGAGAGGGGAAGAGGGGCTATGGGTCCCACTCCTGTGCTCCCCAAAGTACATTCCCTGGGAATTCATATCCATGGGGAGGAGAGGGAAGCTAGAGCCAAAGAGTCAGTGAATCACTCGGGCTTTTATTTCTCCTGTACCTTCCAGGGCATCCAGAGGTGACAGATATTCAGCCTCTGCTATCGAGACGAAGTGAACCCCTAGCAGGCTGCTCCAGGTGACCCTTGCTTAGAGGAATGCCAGTGGGACAAAACCCTGATGCCTCAGGCGGCTATTTCATGGCTAGTTTGCTGGGTAGCACCCACTGCTCACCATTCCTCTGCTGCCTACCTCCACCCCAGAGCTGGGTGTATCCCATGGTGAGAAGGGCTGACCTGGCCATACCCTGTCCTGATGTGTGGTCCAGAGGAGCTTCACTGACTTCCTGGGGGAGATGTTGGACGCCAAGTTCAGACCCTGCTCTTCTGTCTAGGCAGCATCACAGGTATTGTGCACCAAAATTATTGGTATTTACGGGTCTGGCCTTCCCAGTTGCCATCCATTCAGGAAAGCTCTGTGTGTGTTGATGTATTCCCAAGTGCACTCCCTTGCTGGTTTTTATGCATTGGATACACACTGCTGTTGCTGTTATCTGAAGCAGGTTTGGAGCTGTTATTTAAAGCAGACCACCTGGTAAATGGCCACAATACAAAAAGCCATAAGCAGCCCAAAGAGTGGTGGGCTGGGCAAAAGGTAGGGCGGGTGCTAGTGGGGGATGAAGAGCTTGGGATGGGGAACAGGCGAGTCATCAACATAGTACGGAGCCCTCATCCCCAGAAACCTTGTGTTGCTGCTTTCTCTGACTTAAACCTACAGCTGGTCCCTATGGAGGTATGAACTCTGAAGCTGTTTGCTGCTATATTGTTTCAAGGATATACATTGTGGGGAAGCAAATATTTCCCCATCAAAGCAGTGAGTCTATACCTCTGCCAACAGCCTACACAGAGCAGGCTCAGCCCTAGATAACACAGGAGGCAGCAGGGTGAATGTCAGGATGCTGCAGGACAGTACTGTGAATTTAGCTGCAAGATGGGTGACCAAATCACTAGTGAGAGTTGCCATTACTGTCATGGAAGGCAACAGGTCTCCTTGAGCTATTTGGCCTGTATTGAGCTGCCAGGGAAGTGTCTGACCTTCCTTTAATGTAAAGCATCCAGCCTAGCCTGCTTACCCTCAGCAGTGATCTCTGGGCAGGAAGCACAGACATGAGCGATGAAGGCAGCAACTTTGCTGAGGAAATGCATTTAATTCGATCTACATGGCAGGTTTTTTTGAAAAAACGTTGATGCAGTAACATTCTGCACAGTAACTGAGGGTGGATTAAAGGTCACAGAGATAACGTAGCATGCTGAATTCATAGGCAGCAGATGGGAAGAGTCCTAGACCCAGTGGGAATGTCTCCTTGAAGTGTCTTCTCTGCAGCTTTGTCCAGTCTACTCAAGGACTGGATTTGCCTCTCTTTCCTAGCAGGCATCACTCTTGCCTGCACCTTTTTTCCTGGGATTTAATCTGTATAGCCCTTTTCTTCATTTATCCTAGCAGCCCCAGTTAATGCAGTTCTTTGCCATGCTACTGATTTTGCTCAGGGATGTTACACTTCTACATGCTGGGAATACTTGGCTAGCAGGTCTTCCCCCCATGCTTTAAATCATGGGGTGGCAGCTTAGCATGATGTGGACGGAGCAGGGAAGGGTCTTAGACTTGTGATGCAAAGATGGGTATGCAGACACAACACCCCCAATAAGGGTGCTTTCCATCCACACAACTGGGTCTTGCTGCAGAGAATGCTCCTGGGCGAGGGGAGGAGAAGGTTTCCCTAACCTACTACAACTTTTGTGGTCATCTGAGATTGATGCAAAAAATCTCCTGTGGTGTAGAGCAGGTCTGTGACAGAAGTATTTTAAGGACTGTTCTCAGAGCGGTTAAATTCAGCATGTGGTATTGCATGTATTCCAGTGGTGTTGGAATACATGTGTCTCAGTGGACAGAGGAGAGGGCCACATATTTCAGCTCATGACATGAAACAATGGGTCAACCACCTGAGCTCCTCCTGCATAAAACAGAGATGATGCCAAATCACTTCACAGGTCACTGGAAGTTTTATGCAAGTTTCCCAGAAGTTTTGGAGCATGCAATGAAGGACGCTGCAGTGCAAAGCATTGCAGTTTATTCCACCATTATCACTCAGTGGAGAAAAATACAGAGCTCATAATGACATCTACTGAAATGTCATGAGAAAAAAAGCCAAAACCCCGGCAGAGAAGTAACCCTCTCCTGCAGACAGACACCCCACTGCCCCCAGTATTTTGTGTTCTGTCCCAGCAGAGGGAGCCCGAGTTTATTAACAAATCCCGATCCCGGAGACAGCCGCTATCAAGGTGATACCAAAGCCCGGGCAGAATGCTTGCCGGTGGGGGAAGGCAGCAGAGGTTGGAGAGGGTCTAACAGTAACGCTAAAAGCGGAGCTGTGTTTTCAACCAGGGAAGCAATCTAATGGTTCACCAGGAGGCCCTGCAAGTAACTCTACTCCAGGGGCACTGCAACCATGTTAAGAGATGGATGGCTTGCAAGAGCCAGTGGATGTGCCCACTGCACGGGGAAAAATTTTTGCACTGAAAGATGCAGCAGAGCTCTGCTAAGATGCATTAACTGTATTTAATCTGCTTCAGAGACTTCTCCAAGGCACAGTCAGTGACCTGTGTACCCACATTTGTACTGGGCTAGCCAGTTCCAGTCATCTAGTCATTTCTCCCAATAGCATTCAAAACCATTGATCACTGTGGTACCAAATCCGTAGCTGTTTGCCACCTCGCACCTGAGGCTGATCCTGTTTTGGCTGCATGGCAGTACTCTACAACCACTGCACACACAGGACTGCGGGCCTGATTCACAGCTTCTTAAACCTGATAGGAGCTTTTGCACTGGTTTCCCTGGGGTTTGGAGGCACTGGGTTAGTATACAGAGGACTTCATTCAAGGAAGTAGGAGCAGTTTTAGTGAAGAGCCTTCTTGGAGCTCATGGGAATGCCTGAGTTTTCCCTGCTGATAATGTGAGATGAAGTGTCTCCTAGGGAGACAGATGAGTCTTATCTGTGTGGTCTTTCTTACAGCCAGTAGTTGCTTTGATGCCATGGATGCACACATGGGTACAAGATTATTTGGGAGAGAGAAGGTTGTGGAATTGGGATGCAGGAAGGTCATAGATCATTTTAGGCTAAATCCAAAGACCATTTAAATCAATGCAAAGCCCTCATTAGCCTGAGTGAGCTAATGTTTTAGGAGCTGAGTAGCTGGGACGTTTCAGAGGACAGGGATGGGAAGGCAAATGACTCGGCCTGTGCTCTCCAGAAAGCAGCAGATGGATATTTTCTGAGGCAACTTTTGAAAGGAAGGTTAATTTTCTCCAAGATAAGGAGAGCTCCAGTGAGCTGGAATGCATCACGGGGGG
>JAVSBS010005058.1:0-19219 GCA_033124195.1 Coracias cyanogaster | reverse complement strand
GAATCTCTCCAGAGAAGGAGACTCCACAACCTCTCTGGGCAGCCTGGGCCAGGCTCAGACACCCTCACACCAAACAAGTTCCTCCTCATGTTTAGATGGAACTTCTATGTTCAAATTTGTGCCCGTTACCTCCTGTCCTGTCACTGGGCACCACTAAAAAGAGCCTGGTCCTATTGTCCTGACCCCCACCCTGTAAGTATTTATAAGCATTAATAAGATCCCTGCTCAGTCTTCTCTAGGATAAAAAGCCCCAAGTCCCTCAAGCTTTCTTCATAGGCACGATGTTCTAGTCTCCTAATCATCTTTGTAGCCCTTTGCTGTAGCCTCTCCAGTAGTTCCCTGTCCTTCTCGAACCAGGGAGCTCAGAACTGAATCCAGCACTTGATGTAGCCTCACCAGGGCAGAGTGGAGGGGCAGGAGAACCTCCCTCAATCTGCTGATCACACTCTTCTTGATGCACCCCAGGAGACCATTGGCCGTCTTGGCTATAAGGGCCACTTGTTGGTTTATGGCCATCATGTTGTCCACCAGGGCTCCCAATTGCCCTTTTTTTTTTTTTTTTTTAAATTCCAATGTATTCATTAGATTGACCAATATGGATTTTTGGTGGGGTTTGTTTATTGATTTCTTTCTTTTCTTTTTTTTGGTTCATGAATTTTCATGATTGGAAGATACATCCTCCTGCGTAGCAGGCAGGAGAGATTTATGTTGGAATAAATGGATCGGCTTGGCATACGTGCAGTGGCCACACAGATTACTCTTTTTAAGCTCCGAGGAGATAATTAAAAGTATCTGCGTGGACGTGAGAGAAACAACAGAGCAAATTCTGTCTCGGTTGTCCTGGGTCACCCCTCTCCCTTCCGCCCAGCTGATGTTGGATCAGGAGCAGCTCCAGCATGTTCTGGGAGCTCCTGTTTCATATTAATTCATTAAATTGTGCATTCATGAAAACACGGCTTTTAATGGAAAACTTAAAACTGATCTACGGAGCCTCGATGAGGGATGGAAATTGAGGCACGTTGTCATGACAGAATTGAGGCTGAACGCTGAAGAGAAATACGGTGACATCCGAGGATGTAAATGGGATTAATGGAAGAGGGGTTGCTCAGGGGAGATACTGGGAGGAACACGGCACGAGCTGCCCGTAGTCCACCAAAGAGATGAAGGAAAAGCTGAATTCTGGACGTAGAATCACAGAATGGTTTGGGCTGGAAGGCACCTCAAAGATCATCTAGTTCCAACACCCTGCTATGGTCAGGGACACTTCCCGCTAGACCAGGTTGCTCAAAGCCCCATCCAACCTGGCCTTGAACACCTCCAGGGATGGAGCATCCACAATTTCCCTGGGCAACCTGTGCCAGTGTCTCACCACCCTCAGAGTGTAGAATTTCTTTCTAATTTCCAATATTCCAGATCTTTGTTCTTCAGGTCCCACCAACATCTGAGGTATCATCTGTGCCCAGGAGGGATGGGGAGGTTAGCTCAGCCCCCCCAAGAAAGCACTGCTTAGTCGTCTCTATTATGGAGAGGTGGTGGGTCAAGATGGGATGGAGGTGGGTGATGGCTTTGCCAAGCTCACCAACCTGATCACATCTGATTGTGTGAGTTTAGTTCTGACAGATGAGAAAAATACAGCAGAGAACAGATTTAGAGTGGTCTTGGATAAGCAAGAAAACCTTAAATGTGGTTCCTTCTCAATTTTTTCTTATTCTGCCAAATACTGTTACAGACTGCGTATGGCTGATATGATTTTTTAATTATTATTATTATTATTTTGGGTTTTTTTACCTTCTTTAGCTTGAAATCTAGATTTGATCCGCTGGTAAAGTAGGCAGCTAAATCCCAGCTTCCCTTTTTTAATTAAAAATAATACAGTGAGTTGTGCAGCTCTGCGCGGTGGTGAGCAAAGCGGTCCCCGCGGTCCCCTCCCAGCTGACAAAGCGTCACCTCTGAAAATCCATCCAGCTTTTCTGAGACGTGGGAAAACCCCTCTGCAGTAAAACAGTGCAGTAATTTGCTTTTTAATATTGCTTTGTTGCAATGCTGGCGAGGAATGCTCTTCCTGGGCTCGGCTGACAGCAGTTTAAGGCTGGGGAAAGTCTATTTTTAAAGAAATAATTCAGGACTTGAGCATAAAATTCCATTTTTTTTCTGCTTCAGTATGAATTTGGAGATTTTTTTGACCTAAGTTAAGAATGAGAAATGGTCCAGGTGGAGGAGGTCAGTGTGTTTCTTTCCCCTGCCTTCCTCTTGCATGGGGTTATCTGGGATCTTCTGCTCTGCAGATCTAGAAGAGCTCTAAAGGTTGTGTTTTTCATCCATAATTCTGAACTGAAAAGCTGCCTAATTGCAATAAGAGATGTGTTTTCTTCTGCATCTTGGCTATGGAGGCAATTTTGGCTGATACATGGGGGCTGGTCACACCTGTTTCAGACCTCAAAGCATGAGCTGCTGTGGTTTAAGAGATGGGGATGTCCTTCGTCCCCCAAAATTGGTCTTGTGCCAGCCAAAGGGAGCCTAGGATGGCTTCTACGCATTGCAGTGGCCATAGATGGGTCTATCTAGGCCAGTTCCTGAGTATTTTCACTCTACTGGAGGAAACACTTTGAATGCTCTGGAGATGTGGTGGAGCAGTTCCTTCATTTGCTCTTACACCTCTCCTGCACCGGGGGTTGGAGTTGGGCCTCTTGCTGCTGCCAGGGATTGTCATGGATGATTTGGTTGGTCTGTGTGGCCCGAGTTACCCGCTCTAAGCACGAGGAGATGTTCAACCCAAACCTCTTCCCCCTTCAAAACTCTGTAAAATTATCTAATCTGATTTATATCCATGGACTGCAGGAAGGAGCAGGTCACCATGCTGCTTCTGGTGGGATAGGGGTTAGAATGTACAAAATACCTGGAGAACAAGGTATTTGATGTGAAACACCAAAAACCAGGACTTTTTTCTTTCTCTACTCTGTCCCTGTGGTACAGAACTAGCTGAATCCTGGCTCATGGTTTGCAATTTCTGCTGGTCAACTGCTGCGTGCATGGAGCTGGATGGTGTCCAGGAGGTTTTCCCAGTGTGTGGTTCCGTGGTCCATGCCTGTTGCTGCTCCACACCAACCAGGCTTGCTGTGCTGTGCCATGCCTGAAATAAAAAGTGGGAAGGAGGCAAATAGGGATGGGAAGAGTGATGCAAGTCGTGTAAACCCAGTTGCTTTTGTTTAGAAGCAGGGCTGAACTTAGTGCGCCTCATCTAGGAACGTCTCTCCTTGAAGTTCTTTGAGCTGACTTTCCCAAGACGTCATCTTAGTCCCCTGCACTTAATAGTTTCTAAATAGTGTTTATTATTATCTGTTTTTTTTTCCTCTTGGCAAGTCTGGTGGTGGGATAGCTCTGCTGGGTTCCTCCAACAGGAGTGGAGCACATTTGTATACTTACATTCTGTACACATATATTCCATCCCTATGCAAATTATATAAATTTATATAATATACAAGTACTCTGGAGCTAATCTTTACATTTAATTGGGTAAGTTCGCTGCGCTGTGGTATTAAAAAAAAACAACAAATCTTCACAGCCGGGGTTACAGGTATGAGGTTTCTGGGGCTTTAATTCTGGAGGCTGCTGGAATAAGGGAATTGATGTCTGTAATCTTTTCTTATTGATCAGACAGGAGATGAGGCACAGATGGATTTTTATGCCTGGATGCAGACTGGTACCTGTGCTTGAGCTCACGTGTAGAGAAAGGTACAGAAAGTGCTGACGTATAGACAAAGGAAGGGAGGGATGTACTTTCGGTGATGCTGCTTACCCCCTCCAGCCAAGAGAGGTGCCTTTGACGTATGTGAGGAACAGAGGCTGCAATTTAAAGCCCAGAAAGTCCTTTAAAATAAATGCATTCAGCTCCCGCTGTGTCAGTACCAACAAACACCGACTAGTTATTCCGTGTCTAAGGTCAAGTTTGGAGCAGAAAAGAGCCCGTGAGCTATTTATATAATCCCCGCTGACACCGTAGCTCACAATTTTTTTTTAATGTATTTATCTTCGCAGCACCCTGGGGAAGGGGGAGTCCGACTGTCCTTCCTTGGCAGGTTGGAGGCTTGGGAGAGTTAGTAATTTAGCTGAGGTCAAAAGCAGCAGTGCAGGGAGCGGAGAGGAGCTCTGCAGTCCCGGGCGCAGGCATCAATCACCAGCCCGTGGTTTTCCCTCTGGAAGTGAAGGTTACCCAACCTATGGATGGAGTCTGGAGAGCCTCAAGGTGTCAGGAACAATAATAAACTCCACTGCTAATAAACCCTGCCAGAAACGCCAGGGATTTTTTTTTGAGAAAGACGTATGAATGGGTGCTCTTGTTCGTGGTCGTGTATTTTTGGGAAGAGGGGGATGTTGAAATAGGATCTGTAGATGTGCCACAAGCAACCTGAGCCTTGCTGATGGCTGGCATGGTGCCCGCCTGGCTCTGGGTGCTGGACACACTCCAGAAGCCACCTCCAAGTCGAGTCACATCACCTCCTGACCCATCAGGCCTTGGCTGCTTCGTGCTTGCCGTTCGGTCCTTGAAGGAAATCATAAGGCCATGGATTCCCAGCACTGCCTGCCTCCAAGCCTGGGGAGTGCTGGGAGTAAAGGGGCAGCATTAAACAGCTTGTGGAGACCGAGAAAGAGTTTAATAGTGAGCCCTGTGCTGGTAAAGCTTCTGCTAGATGCCCAAACACCTCTGCTAAAAGCTGGCTGTCAGCTATGACAGCAGAAGGGAGAAATCTTTCAAAGTACAAAGATCTACATGAATATTCCTTTTTTTTTTTTACCCTCACCTTAAGTAGAATTCCTGCAAAATCTGATAAATCTTTAAGTGAGCCTCAAGCCTATGCACAAACCTTGTCCTTTCCCTCCGTGCAAGGTAGCGAGATGTGGGTTGGGGGAAGAGCGGGAGCGGCCACAGCAAGAGCTCGTGGAGAGCATGGAGATGGCCGGGCGTTCTCCACTGGGAGGTGAAAAATGCCCTGAACCCTTCCGTGTGCCTGAGGTTTGTCAGGAAATCTTTTCTAATGACTTCACTCCGCGTCTCTGCTCTTCACTTCAAGTTTAGACAGTGTTTGGAGGGGAGGACGTCTGTAAAGATGAATAACAATGATCATTTAACAAGGAGTCCAGCCAATTTTACTTTTAAATCCAATTCCAGCAAGGCAGGCTGTACCACTGGAAATGCCAGGGCTATTTATAGGTCACCGGGAGAGCAGGGACAAAGGGAAGATTTAGAAAACTTTGGTATTTCGGCAGCTTGTTACAGGAATGCCATGTATAATGAGGCAGGAGCTGTGAATAGTGACGCAGACCATGATGAGAGGTGTCTAAAGGGAGGTGTTGTTTTAAAAGCCCTGGGCTTTGAGCGGGTGGTGGGGCAGAACCTCTTGGCTGGTGCTCTGGGTTCCTTTGCCAAGGCACCAAGAAAACCCAAGGAGGCATCAGCCAGAGCTGCCTTTGCAAGACCTACCCGTGTGCCCTCCACATGTTGGCTGTGTTCAAGGACAGGGGACCTCCAGTGTGGTTTCTGGTGACTTGGCTCCGATGTCATTTCGAATGAGCAGATGCGTCCTTGTTTTTGCTACTCTGTTGCCTCACAGAGGTCTTATTTGGTGAAAATCACTGCATTTTTGCTGAGAATGGGCCTTGCCTGGCATTGTTCAGGCTTTTCTTGTTTTCCTCCAATGGGCTGAGGAACCACCATGAGCCCAAGTACTCGAAAGCATTTGACCTAATCAGTCAATTCAATGTTGAGTCTGTTTTTGGCAGGAATGTGAAACAGCCTCGGTCTTAGGGTGAGTTGAGTAATAGATATTAAACAATGTTCTGCCAAAGCAAATAACATTGGGCCGTAAAGGAGATGTCTCTGGTTGAGCTGAGGATCTGGAGGCTTTGCAGAGTGGGTCTTTCCATGGTGATGGAGACATGCTCTGGATTTACGGTGCAGGATTTGGCCCTGGGCAACCAGAACTCACAGATTATGTGACTAGGGGAATTTATCCACTCCAGTTTGTGCCGCTTTCAAAGGAATGACACATTAAAAAGGGCAATTTCTGTTTGTACATGGAAGGATTACTTTAAAAACCGGAGTGGCAAATGTTGACTGCTCATGTCAAAGATCTGACCCAGAGCAATGCAGGAGAACAGAGGGTCCATCAACTACCTAATGGTCCAGGGAATTGCATGTCCCATGTCTTGATTTTTAAGACTAAACTCAGTGTTTTGGAATTGGGCAACAATTTTTTATTAGAAGGAACAGTGTTTCCTTCCACTGGACCGAGTGAAAGTGGCAAGAAAAGGAGATTTAGGTGACGTCATCCAACTTGTGGCATGATCCCCACATATTTTATTGTGCTGAGCTCTTAAGTAATCCAATGACCAGGTAGGAAAAGAGGAAGGCCATCTTTTCAAGCCCACCTGAACCTCTAACTCCTCCCAGTAGCACTTACTAGGCTGCGCCCAGCTCCATCTTCCTCTGCTGGCAGCAATTGCCAGATCTTGCTTCTGGCTTGAAGGTTGATCAGGAGGCTAAAACATCACAGGAGAGATTTGCTAGAGAACAGCAGAGAACTGCCCTATTTTCTTGCCTCAACAGTTGTCCCCGATGCCCTGTTCCAGTGAGCTGGACCTCACAGGCTCTCCTCCACTCCCAGCTTGGGGAGCCCACCTGGGACACCAGCCATCAGCAAACCCCAGCAGCGATGAAAGGGATGCCTGTGGCTTCCGAGTCCAGAATACTGCTCCCTTCTTGCTTTTTGTTCTCCTTGTGAAATCCATATATGGGGTGTTTCCAGGAGAAACCTCCCAGTAGGGCTCTAATCTAAACAGTGGCAACATCCCAGTACTTCTGCATAAACATGCAACTACAACCTTCCGCTTGCAGCAGCAGGGAACAGACTCAAGCTAAAATTAAGAGATTATCAGGAATACCCAGCAGTGCTTGTTTCATGTGAAAACCCCACCTAGAAGTTGGCTTTTAAGTAGCAGTGACATTATCAGAAATCTGAAAGGAAGAAGCCTCTGTCTGCTTGAAATGCAGGAGCTGGTGGGACTGGAGCTAATCCACTGCATGTTCCTTTTGAAGGGTTTTCTCTGGTTGTTATTTGCTGTACAAAGCTGTGGTAAATGGAGCTAACTGCCCGTATCTTGTTTTATGCAATGCAACCAGCACCCTGCATCTGCAGAGATTAGATTTTAGCTTTTACACTGTTAGTTGCAGAACAAGACCATGCTGCATCCAGAATTCACCAAATTTCTGTGGTTGGACCACAAGGGAAGCATAGAGAGGGAGGAAAAGCAGGAACATCTCCTCTCCCCCATGTGTGTCTGTGCTAAGTCCCTGCAATGGCTTTGCTGAACAAAGGATGGAAGAAGTTTCTGAAGATCATTTCTGTGTTGGTGTAATGTGGGTGTAGATATTTTCCTGCTGGGACTCAGGTCCGTGGTAGCTAGGGGATTGCATTTTGTAGGCCTCCATCTAGGAGGAGAAGCAGAGGAGAGCTTCCCCATGGACTGATGACGGCCCCGTAAGGCAAATAAGCAACAAAACTCTCTTTGGAGGTGGATTTTAGAGTGGGCTGAATTCAGAGCTCCGCTTCATATCCATCAAAGGAAATGTAGAAACAGATTTTATTGCTGAAAAATCTTCTGACTTCATCGAAATTGTTTTTTCATGCCTTTGTTTTGGTTTGGGGGTTGTGCTTTGTGGAGAAAAGCAGGCCCTTGGCGTGAACGCTTTCATGTAGCAACCCCCACCACCTAAATACTCGACGGGAAATCTCTGATCAGCCCCCAAAATCTGTCATTTGAAAAACATCAGCACCCTCCGCCCTGCTCTGGAGCCACTGATGCTTTTATGCGTTGCTGTGAGAACTCCGGGATGTTTTACATGTTCACAGCGTATGTGTGTCATGAATGAATTCATTTGTCTGGGAATGAGTCGATGGCAGCAATTAAATTGGCTCCATAGCTGCCAACATGTCTCTGCCTGGCACGAGTCTTGCAGGGCACTGGGACAAAAACTTTGAAGCTTATAGAGAAGAAGGGTAGGCATCGCTGTTGTCTGTTGTTGGTGTACCAGGGATGTCCCTGAGGACAGTGTGTTTCACGTTAAAGCACTTGGAAAGGCTCGAATAAGGTCCTTATTGCCATAACCGATGCCAAACCAACTGCATGGGACAGGGCAAGGTTGTCTCATCCATCTGTGCCTCTGAGTCCCGTCACTTTGTTAATGCCACGCAAGGTTTGTAGGGGTTTGGAGGACTCTTGCAGCCAGTGCCCAAATAATCCCACTCTTATTTTGGAGGTGAAAGCTCTGGAGAGACGTTATAGCGGCCTTCCAATAGTGGAAGGGAGGCTACAAGAAAACTGGGGAGGCCCTTTTTACAAGGACTCGTAGTGGTGGGACGACGGATAATGGGTTCAAACTGGCAGAAAGTAGATCTAAATAAGAAAGTAGGAAGACATTCTTCGCTCTGAGGGTGATGAGACACTGGCACAGGTTGCCCAGGGAAGCTGTGGATGTTCCATCCCTGGAGGTGTTCAAGGCCAGGCTGGATGCTCAATTTCTGAGCAACCTGGTGTAGTGGGAGGTGTCCCTGACCATGGCAGGGGGGTTGGAACTAGATGATCTTTGAGGTCCCTTCCAACCCAAACCGTTCTGTGATTCTATGTATATGTGTTTTTGTCTGTGAATTATGAGGTTGGAAAATGCCTGTTGTGAGGTGTGAGCCTGCAGAGCCCCTGGGACAAAGGGGACACGTCTGCTCTGGGGCTGGTTGGGACCCTTCTTGCTCCCATCCCCTCTCACAGGTCCCACCTACAGCATCTTTAAATAAATAATGCTGGGGTCATGCTATTAGGAAGTAATATTACATGCTCCTGGGTTTCTCCTTGATAATTTATGGGTAATGGGACTGTGGATATTTAGGTTTGTCACCATAGAAAGTGGAATACAAAGAAGGAAAAACTAAATCAAAACCAAGGTCCCCTTTACATGAGCTGTGGAGGGGACTGAGCTTTTCAGAGCTAACTGGAACACTGGATTTTTTTTCTCGTCTGAAGTAGCCAGAGACTCTGGGCTCGCTCTGCTCTCCCCATCCCTCTTGAGGTCCTGGCTCCCAAGGGACAGTGAGAGATTAGACGAAGATCTTCAGCCCCCAGTGCACAAAAAGTGGGGAAAATAATCCAGCGAGAGAACAAAAAATGTTGGTTCTGTTCTCTTGCCCTCCTGCCGTTGGGTGTTAATTAATGTAAGAGATAAGAACGGCTGGGAATCATGGAGACTGAGGCTTTTTCATCGACTTAAACTTGGCCAGTGATGCTGTAATCTTGAATTTGTGACATCAGGGTTCACATCCCGACAGCGGAGAAGGTTCATGGTGTCGTGCCAGAGGCTTCGGATGGGGAGGAGCAGGGAGGCACTTATAAATAGCTATAAATAGCCCTTTTGCCTAATAAGGGCTAGTGAAAAAAAAAAAAAATCCCACCCTGGTTTTGGCTTTTCTTTCTGCAGCCACCCAGCTTGAATTTTCCCATTCATAACATGTTTTTTGAAATATCTAAGATTTTTTTTTTCTCTGCCTTAATAAATGTTAAACACAATCTGCTTTTGCCCCAGTCCACTGTACGAGAGAGATGAATAAAGACATTTTAGTATCTGATGGGGCATCCATGCTGCAGCTTTGCAGCTGACTGGGATTCAGGGCTGGAACCAGGAGCTCTGGGTCACTGTGGTCCTGACCAGCTCATTTATTCTGCTGTTTTATCATTGCTACAAGATCAGGCTCTTCTGAAAAAAACATGGTCCGATGCCAAACTGTAGAAGTTAATGGGGTTTTTGTTCCGTCTCTTTGAGACTTGGAGTTGACCCGTTAAGTGACTCAGCCCTAAGCAGGAATCAAGAAGAAGGTGGTTTGCCGTGAAGATGTGCTGAGAAGCTGTTGATTAGAGCAGGTTTGAAGCTGATCAGAGCAGGTTTGAAGCTGATGCCCAAGCTCGGAGCAGTCAACAGCCTCCTTGGCAAGAGCTGGGTGTTGGGTGGAGGTAACCTTTAACCAATGGCACATATGAAAACAAGGTTCCTCAGGCGGAATATTTTCTTTTAATGACAGTGTTTTATTTAGCTGGCGTCTCTCCCTGTGAGTGGAGCAAAGAGCTGCCACCTTTATGACTTGCAGGAGTAAGGAGGAGGGGAAAAATGCAGCGACTTAGTAGAAATATTGCCAGGCAGCAGCGGCGAGCCAGATGAATTTGTTGTTTATTGAGCTGGGTTGCCTGACAGAAATGAAATTCTTTGCGTGAACTGTGTCAGGATTTCTCTGGAGAGTAGCTGTGCCCCTTTTTTTGCCCCGTTTCTCTCTTTCTGTGTGTAGTCACTAAGCAATTTAGGACCTGGGATGAGAAATAAATTTAAAAAAATGGATTTGTGTGGCTAAGAAAAAAAAAAAGCAAAATAATAGCTGCAAAGCTTCAATAAATGAGTCTGGTTTTGTTTTGTTTTGTTTTAAATAAGTGCCTTCCTGCAGCCAACTGCTTTGCAAAGTGAATGGGCCTTCTCTAGCTACCAGTAAATAACGAGATATTCCTTTTATCTGTTTATTTGAGTTGGGCTGCGTTTTAAACTGAAGTAAACAGTTTTTTACTACATCTGATGCTGTAAAATGTGAAGGGTTGCATGAGTTAGGAGAAACAAATGCCTAAATAAATGCAGTGAAATGGGGCAAAGCATGACTTTGAGCAGGAGGGAAGTGCTGACCTTCCTGGTGAGATGATCCTCTTGTCTTCAGCTTCAACGGGAGGTTACGTTGTTAGCATGAGTAATGAACTTGGAAATGAAAAACATCGTCTGATCCCAGCTCTGGTGGGACTGGAGGCAGCAGCAAGACCCAGGCTGACTTGCATGAGGTTTGGGTTCTCCCTTATTTCAAAGAAATAATGTTCTGGGGAGCAAAGAGCAAGCTGAACGTTTGTAGTACTGTAAAAACTCTTAATACAAAGAGCAGAGATGCTGGCAAAGTGTCCTCACTCACACATCACTTTGCATCCAGCTGTCTCCCTCCCTGAGGAGCTCAAAGCCTCCCTGGGGTTTAAATAATTATGCTGCGTTATTGGTGTTGCCATGCAGGGACGATGGAAGCTCTCCAAAGGTTTGTTCCTCTCCGTTATCCTTCACGGCCCCAAAAGTTGTAGCTATCTTGTTGTCTTTGCCTCTGGAACAGATAGTAAAGCTGCTTGGACACGAGTTGTTCTCTAGTCAGTTGATAAAACAAATTAATGGAAATTATGCCATGCATATACTCAGGAATTTTTTTGTTTGGGTTTGGGGAAGTCTGCAGCTATTTTGGCTTTGTTTTTGCAGATTGCTCCAACTTCACCTGAGCATTAATTTCTGTCTGTTTTTTCCTTCCCACAAGCAATTGTGTGGATTATCATTTTCCAGGACAGACTCCTTAACTGATTCTTCTTTCTTCTTCACCCTCTTCAGCGCCAGGGAACTATCAGCAATAAACATTTCCTTTTTCACTGATTTTATTAAAGCGTGCTACAACGATTGCCATGATGCGCATAAGCCCACAAATTGATGTAGATATTTGGGACCGTGCGAGTGTCTCCCAGGCAGAGTCCTCCCTTAGTTGGACCAAGGCTCTTGCTCATGCCAGGAACATTGTCACCATGGGCCAAGAGGCAGGTAGCAAAAGCAAGACTGTCTAGTTTTGTGGCATGGACACTACTGTGCTCTGACCTGGATTATGCATGGTCCAGACTTGTTATCTTCAGCTAGATAAGAACAGTTGACTAAAAAAGGGGAGGAGATGCCCAAATCTGCTGGCATCTGCTGTTTCTTTCCATGGGAAGAGGCAGAATCCCCAAGTGCTCTGTCTACATCATGTTTAATGACTCTTAGAGTATGTTTTTACTCAAAACAATACTTGATGCCGTCCAAAAGCTTTCATAGTGTGGAGCATTGTGCTCCTGGAGAGCACCTGAGCCGGTGCAGAGATGGTGGACAGCCATTTGGTGGTCTTGATAGGAGCTGGGTAGGTTGAATGCCAATGTGTGTCATTGCCAGAGGTGGGACTGCAGTGAGCCTTGAATGTTGGAAGGGGTGGGTGGAGGAGTCCCACCTCTGGAGGAGTTTAAAAGATGTATAGACATGGTGCTGAGGGATATGTTTAGTCGAGGACTTGTCAGTGTTAGGTTAACGATTGAACTCTATGATCTTCAAGGTCTTTTCCAATCTAGGCAACTCTGTGATTCTGTCCCAGCCAGGGTCTCTCCTGCCATATGGGATAATTTCTTGTGGTTATCCCCTTATCTCAAATCACTCTGCTTGAGAGATCAAACCTTGGCGTCTTTTAACAGTAGTTCAGTGTGCAGTGAATCCAAGATGTTGCATCTAAAAGATATTCTGCTCAAAACTCCTTGTTTCCAGAGAGGACAAGCAGAAACTCCTCAAATTGTTGCAGTTCAAGTGTGTAGGAGAGGCCAAAAGCGTGATCTGCTCGAGCCACAGCGTTAAGTAGCAGAAATCGATGGTGCTGTGTGAAGCTTCTCAATTCAAATGAGATTATCTCCTGGATTGCGTAGGGCTCGTGTGATGAGGTGGTACCAGACAGATTTATGACAGCTAGAACAGGACACAATATTGGATGGAATGGTGCTTATATCTCTTAATGTCAGCTCCTGGTGTCCTAAGGAAGAAGATGAAAAGCTGGAAGAGAAGTATCAAAACAAGTGCTTTTAGACTTTTCTTCCTCTCTCTGTCTTCAGAGGTTGGTAGTATCCTACCAAAAGCCATCAGTTGAGTTCCTGGCTATCTGGGGTGGAGAGTTTTCTCCACTCTGTGAACTGTAATTTCAGGCATTATGTGCCATGAATAACCTGGCAACACACCTACACACGGCAACCCAACAGAGGCAAAGTTATTGGGTAACTATTGAATATTTGACCTGAAGCAACTTACTTTGCAACCTTGACTTGCCATAGTACCTGAGAATTAAAAATACAGGCAAGAAAAAGCAAACTGGCATCTCACAAGGTGACTCTGACATGAGCGATCTCTTCTGCTGGAGTGAGGTTTTATTTTTTATTTCCTATAGCAGCAAAGACAAAGCCGCCTGCCTTAAGCTGGGCTGCTATCCACCACTGATATGGACATTACATTTGATATTGTCTGGCACTGGAGAAGCCCCAGCCAGGTCCTGTGGCTTCATGCATAGCTCTCCTGCTCCCCAAAAACCTCAGCTCACTTGCCAAAGCCTTCAGAGATGCTGGTGACTGAAGTGCAGTCAACTCCAGGACCATAGAATCGTAGAATGCCAGGTTGGAAGGGACCTCAAGGATGATCTAATCCAAAAAGGATAAAGCTTCGTAGTACCCAGATACACAATATAACGTTCAGCCAGGCATAGACTGTGAAAATAAGTATTCGCTTAAAACCAGCTGGGAATTTAACCCCAGGTTAAATTCTAGTTAAACCCCACTTCTCAGGAGTTATCTAATGTCTGGTTTTGAAAAGGAAAAGCAGGAAGAGGAGAACATCTCAATGAGCAAATGGCACAATTCTGACTGAGCTCATGCCTCTTTTTCAGAAGGCAAGTTCTTGTGCTATTAGGGATGTTTACACGCTGGGATGCAGGGAGCATACCGGAATAATGCAATTCTCTGTGTAGTTAGTCACTAAATTAATTCCTGCATTTCTTTGTCAGAAAGTTGGCAACACATGCTGTCATTGTGAGCAGCGGGGTTAATGAGCGCATTCTTCAATATTAATCTTATAATCAAATTCTATTGACTCATCATCTCGCACACGTCCTACAAAAGAAATCTTCCTCCGTGAAGAGCTAGAGAGTCGTGCTGGCAGTTCGGCTCCAGGGCAGGAGCCAGGCGCTGGCTTTGGGCTCTGTGGTTGGTGCCAGGATGGGTCCCATCTCTCCTGGCATATGTGGGGATGTGTGTGCTGTGGGTGCGTCTTCGGTACTGATAATTTGTGGCATATTTTGGTTATGACAGGATAGATGGCCGCACGGTTTGCAGGTTTGGGTTTGGGGCTTCCCGCTGATACCGGTTTCTGTTGGGGGTAACTCGCTCTTGGGAAGCCAAAATCATAGAATCATAGAATGGTTTGGGTTGGAAGGGACCTCAAAGATCATCTCGTTCCAACCCCTCTGCCATGGGCAGAGATACTTCCCACTAGACCAGGTTGCTCAAAGCTCCATCCAACCTGGCCTTGAACACCTCTGGTGATGGAGCATCCACAACTTCCCTGGGCATCCTGTGCCAGTGTCTCACCACCCTCAGAGTGAAGAATTTCCTTCTAATATCCAATCTAAATCTCCCCTCTTCCAGTTTGAACCCATTTCCCCTTGTCCTATCACAGGAAACAGACTTTGGCCATTGCTGGGTTTGGAAGATTCCTCTTAGAAAGGTGGTACTTGCCCCTGAAGACAAGCCCAGGTGCCGTGGGGAAGTGTGGGCTCTCTTTTTGCTTTGCTGTGGTGCTTTGTCTAACCTGCATCCATTGGGCCTCAGACAAAATCTCGTCTCTGAGCAACCATGGCACTTTCCCACCATTTTTGCTTTCCTCCTTTTGTTCCTCTCCCGTCTTTCACCCTGCTCCACTTTTCCCAGACCCTCTGAATTCAAGCCCTAGTCAGAGTCAAGTTTGTATAGGACTTAAAAGGAGGTCAGATAAACCCACCCTGTCCCCATCAGAAGACAAGGAATATTTCTTCATGTTGAAAAATACATTTGCAGAGTCACTTTGCATCAGACGTGAAGCTGAAACCAGTACAACCTCCCCTTGGTCAGGTCCGAGACATGGCTCAATAGCCATGTTTGTTGTAGAAGGACATCTTTTTGCGTTTCCAAAGACAAATCAGGTACTTGGCAGTGAGAAACGTCTCCTTTGGTGCTGTTACATGTTATTTATTGTGTCAGTGAGTAATGCAGGGACCCCTCTGTGTTGATGCGAAGATGGATGCTGGAATGAGTGTTTAAAATGATAGTGCACGGTGTAACTCAAGGCTTTGGCGTTCAGAGGCCACTATCACCAGCAGATCTAAATCCTGCTTTCAGCCTAATGGTTGTTGGAGATAATCTAAGCTCTCAAGGGAATTTAAAGCTACAGAGGGTGAATGGAGAGGGCTAAAGACTGCGGAAGGTTTGGGTATAGCTTTGGGACCGGCTTTGCTAGGTTGGGACCAAAAGTTGGTGCCAGCAGTCACTGCATAGCCTGGGCATTGGTCATGGGTCATTGTGTCCCCCAAGAGGCCCCAAAGCCCTGAGGAGCCCAACAGTAGCCCTCTCATGGGTCCAAGTCTAAGGAGATGCAGTTCTGCCAAGTTATTTTGTGGGGGTGTTCCATCTTTCAGCATCTCCTGATGAATCTTGGTTCAGAAGTGACAAAATCTTCATTTCCACGCCAAAACTGCCAGCCCTAGTGACCTCATCTGGGCTTACAGCTCAACGGGATTTTCCTCCATATGCGGTGGTGCCAAGGGCTGTGTTTGTGCCAGAGCTGACAGCCCTTGGTCCCCCAGCGAGCCCCTCTGCCCAGCGTCGTGCCTGCTGTCCTGCAGCGCATCGCTCCGGCATCAGGGCATCAAACCATCCTGCTGCTGCTCTGCCACTCCCTACATGGCTAAAGGGGTTGAAAAGCAGCAAAAAGGCTCATTTTGTCCCCAAAACCAGGTCTGGGCACCAAACACCCCCAGGGACATGTATCTTTAGGAAGAAGCATCACTTTTAGAGCCATTTCTCAGAGCAGCATTGGGATGGGTCCGGCTGCGGCATCTCTGCTGCTGCTGTGGACCATGATTGCTTTGGGCATGATTTAGCAATAATTAATCTCCAGTCCGTGCACTTCCAGACCCCCCCCAGCAGTTCAGGCTAGATCTGGATCTAGCATGCACACATTAGGGACTTTCTCTCCAGCCAACCAGAGCTGTAAATACAGAGGTTGTGTCATTTTATACTCTTGTGTTGGCATCTTTTAGACCGTAGAGGACTGAAAATGCCTGATCCAGCATTTATGTGACAGAAAAAGCCCTAGAGCCAGAGTTACTGCATGACAGAAGAGCCTTGGTTTCCAAGGCTCTCATTTTGATGGCTTCTGTCTTTCCTTTCCAAATGGAAAGGAGGGAGCATGCCCTGGAAAGCTGGGAAGTGCCAGAAAAATGCCATAGGAAAACCCTTCTCCTACCATCTTCCTGGAGAATTTTAAAAAATAATAATTGATGAGAAGTTCAATAATTGTGTTTGGGGGTTTCTTTGAGGCTGGGAGGAGTGTAGATGCCCTTGCTCTGTACCGTGGCTCTTGGGGTGCGCCAGGGCATGGTGGGGTGTTCCTGGGATTTGGGGAAGCAGCAGGTCCCTCCTTTTGCCTCCTACACAGCTTAGAAGTGGTTAATAGAGGAGTTGGGGGAAAGGGAGAGAAATCCAGTTGAGAGTATGTGTGTGTTCACTGCTGAGCTATAAACTTCTTGAAAATACGGACTTATAAGGCAACACGTACAAGAATCTCATTTTGAGCCTTGTTGCATTAATGGGTAGCGGGTCTATTTTTAAATAAATTTACAAAAGGAGAAAACTTGCATTTTGTGAAATGGAGCAGGAAGAGAAGTGTTCTGAACTTGGACCATTCTAACTGGAGGATCTTCAGCAGCCCAGCAGCTAGTTATTGAAAGCCGCTGGTTTTCTTTCATTTCCCACCTCTCCTGGGAAAATAAGGGGTCGAGATGGAAGTGACAGGCGTAAAACGAGCAATGACACGGAGGGTGATTGCTTGGGGTGGGCTCTGAGCCTGGGATAATTCTCTGACAACCCACCGTAGCTGCTGCCTTTGCCCTGGCTCTTGACAGTTACTTCCAGTTGTAAATGTCAAGTTAGGGCTCAAAGGGAGGGTTTGAAGGGGAGAGAGGAGCAGAAGGCTCACGTCTTGGTGTCTGCGTGCTCACCTGTGGAGATCTCAGGGGTGCGTGTGTATTTTATTGGTGAGTTTGTATTAGTTGTACTGCATCGGGTGAGAAGGAACTCAAGCGTGTGCCGAAGTACAGGTATGACTCCCACCTACAGGCATCACCTGTGGTAATTAATTGCCATTAAAGAGCAATTAGCAGCAAAAAGCTTTGCATGCAGGCAGGTCAGTGGAGTGGGGTCAGGCTCTCCAAGGCAGGAAGGTTGGGCTGGAAAGGCTCTTTCCTCACCCTGATTTGGGCTTGATTTGAGCCATCCCCAAATCCTCCTGCTTCAGCTGAGCAAAACAGCAGGTCTCGGCTGTGTTGGAAGCAAAGGGGCCATTTCTCCATCATCCCACCCGCTGGGTGAGGCTGTTAGGATTTACAGGACTTCATTTGGGTCTTACTTTTTCCCAGAAAACAGACTTGCAGAGGGGAAAGCAGGCACGGATCTTAGAATTTCAGAATATCTAAAACACTGGGTGGCCCGAAGGCAGCACCCTTCAAAGTGGAGTGGTAGCAAGGCTCTGCTGGGATCCTGGTCCAGAGAGGTCTTTCTCCTCGTCACCGCTGACATCTGCAGACATCCTACACCCTTGCACAGCCTGGGCTCAAGACACTGGAGCTCTCCCAGGCAGAGGAATTTGATAGGACAGTTTAATCCTTGGCTGCGACAGTGAAAATATCAAGGTCAAATGTGCACTGTCATGAAGGTTTCGTTTTTCCCCTACACTCCTCTAACCTTTCCTTTTATACGAGATACATGTGTCAGCACGACTCCTCTCCAGCTGACGGGGCTCAGCTGATGTTTCTGTCCCCACTGCACGTGTAACGGATGGGTGGCATGAAGCCTCCTCTCCTTCCTCCCCCCAGGATGGGCATCACCGCTCCCCGTGGTGGTCCCCAAAGCTATGTGCTCGGCGGGAGGTGCAGCAGCCCCAGCCAGCAATGTTGGGCCACCCAGCTCCCCTTTTGCATGGCCAAGAAACCCTTGCAGAGGCTGGAGCACGGGGAACTCCTGCGTGCCGGGATCTCCAGCTGCATCCCATCATAGCTAGAAACAATGGAGCAATCCCAAAGTGTCTGCATAGCCCTTGCCAAGTGGGAATACTCAGCAGCAGAGAAGGGCCACACTCTCCCAAGGAGCATTAAAAGCCATTCTGTCCCTTGCTGCAGGCGTGCTTCAAGCCATGGCTTTGCATGGGGGAAGATATCTCACACAGGGACAGCTGAGCTGCGCCGCGGGAGCTTTGGCACGTCACTATGGGTCCTGACAGGAGGAATGTGTTCTCCTCCTCCTCCTCGGAATGCTGGGATCCCCCATCACCCACCCTCCGAGCGTGGGAGTCAGGGCAGGTGGGTCCAGCAGCCATAGGCAACCCCCCCTTCGCCGTGCATGGGGTGACATGGCAAAATGCCACTTGGGTGGAAAGTCCCGCGTGGCAAAGAGCAAAGGCAGCAGGACGAGCCCTGCACAAAAGAGGCTTTGCTGTCGGCAGAGTGTGGAGGTGGATTTGAAGTCACTGAGGTCCTGCCAAACCCCACTGGGGCTTCCCCTTAAGTGAGGTCTCAGTTAGGAAAGGCCACAGCCACCTCCAAAGACATGAAAGCCATTGTGGTTGCCTGCTTGGATGCTGCTGCCTCTGCTGAGGCTTTTTCTGCCTGAGGCCGAAAGCGAAGGTTTTACACAAGCTGGTATTTTTACTCTTGGTCTATGATCAGGGAGGAGGAGCTGGAGGAGGTTTGGGCTTTGGAGGTTTTTTTCTGCATTTTTAAGTAGCAGCTTGAATGCACAAAACTATCTCCTTGCCCAAGCAAACCAGTAGCACGTGCTGCTCTTTTGCTGCTGCAAGACCTGGTGAGAGCTTGGTCTGCTCCCATCCATCCAGGAGTGCCTGGACATGGGGAGATGGGACACTCAGCTCCATGTCACCCCATGTCCTCCTCCTCCCTGGCACAGCAGCCAGCGTTTCCACTGAGTAAAGAGCTAGATATATTTGTAACTTAATAGTACTGAGGAAGGCAGCGGAGAGCGTGTGCGCCCATTGTGTGGGAAATCTATTGATACTAAACTGGAGGAGATTCTGTTTTGCAAACTTTATCACTGGGCTTGCAAGGCAGCACAGCAGAGACGTGAGAAGGAGGTGCGGGATGCAAGGCTCATGTTTGTAACCGAGAATTGTTTTGGTTGGAAGAGACCTTTAAGATCATCAAGTCCAACTGTTAACCCAGCACTGCCAGGTCACCACTAA
>JAVSBS010005057.1:0-19041 GCA_033124195.1 Coracias cyanogaster | reverse complement strand
TTTCTTCATGCACCCCAGGAGGCCATTGGCCTTCCTGGCGATGAGGGCACATGGCTGCCTTATGGTTAACCTGTTGTCCACCAGGACTCCCAAGTCCTTCTCCTTGGAGCTGCTGTCCCTCAAGTCTACCCTTAACCTGTACTGGTGTGTGGAGTTATTCCTCCCAAATGAGTGGGTGATTTCCAATTGCCCAGTGCAGTTTTATACAATAGATACGGATGTCCTCGGGCTTTACGGTACCCTGACGGACCCCTGAACCTTGTGAATGAAGCACACGCAGATCAAATGCTGTTCTCCTGTAGCAGTCAGATGGGGTGCCCTGGAGCGGTGCTGGGTGTACGCAGGTGTACCTGCCTCATCAAACTGACCTCTCGGCTGCCGAAGCACGGAAACAGGGAAGGGGGCTGGTCTTTCAGCAATGGGATGTGCAGTTGCCTTGCTTAAGCTTCTGGATGTGTGACATTACTGCACTACCAGGAGGTGACCAGGTCGAAACAGGCTGCTTGTTTATCTATCGCTGTTTAATTTCCTATGTGGATTTCTTTGCGGTTTTGGATTGGGGATAATCTTTGATGGGACTTTCTTTTTCCTTCTCTCTTCTAGGCCCTGAAAAACATTGCTGCTATCAGCCTTGCCATTAACTATCCGAACAAATCAACAAGTTTCTGGAATGTTTAATACTGGCTCAGGCCGGAGTGCATGGGATAGAGTAGTTTGTCCATAGGAACCTTGGAACAAACATCTTAACTCCGTTCAGGAAAAGTTCCTTCAGCATCAGTGTATGAGCACTCTGCAGCCTGCCTTCCTTCCACCTTGATGTAGAATTTGTAAAAGTAAAAGCGCACTTCAATGAAAAAGCACATCTTGAAGTAACTCACGCGTCGCCTACAGTTATGTATGCACATATTGTAGCATGTTAGAGTAAATAGAACAATATTATGTTTTTTTTATTCCGAGGAAGTAAACAAAAGAAGGTAGCTGAAGTATGAGAATGGAAGGCCCCCACATTGGTATCATCTGCTCCCGAGGAAACTTGATTGATGGAACGTGACAGCTTTGAAAAGACTGCTGAACTCAGAGTGATGCCGTCAGCAGCATCTGTGATATGTCATTGAAGTGAAACAGGCAACCCAGAATCCCGTGGGCTGATGCAGAAATGGCCCGTGTTTGCTTTCGCTTTGAAGGCTACTACCCGAGGAAAAGAACTTTAACTCTTACTAAACTACAGGTTGTAAAGCAAATTCTGCGTGATTTGCATAGCAGCGAAAGGATTCCAGTTTCAGAGCATCCTCATGCAAGAGGTTAATGTTTCTCCTGTTCTTTGATTCGATCAGCTGGATCGTCTGTTCTTACCTTAATTTATCTCCAGTGTGTTATTCTAAATAGTAACTGTCCTAGTGCAGAGAGCAAAGGCTGGTCTCCGCTCACAAAGCGATGGTAGTGTGAAGAACTGAGGAACATACATGTTTCTTGAAGATCACATCTTTACAGGAAATTACTCATGAGGCTTTTTTTCCTTTAATTATTTCAATACGTAGTGGCTTAGGAGGTCCTTCTCAGCAATGTTGGGAACCTGAACTCCCAGCACTCGGGTTGAGGGTTAATGATCAATCCAGTCTTATCTTACAGAGCAATAACTGCATTACTCTTAGTGAACCTGGAATGAAATGCAGACCTTCTACGCTGAAATAAATTGGCTTTCTTCCTTCTCAGCTACGCTGGTTATTCCCTTTCCAAAGAGATAAAAAGAACCTAGAAGGCCTCGGGGGTGTATTTTGTGTAGCGTTACACAGTATGTAGAGCTGGTCTTCTCAAGTATCAATCCAGAGAACTTTCTATGCTAATTATTTTCTTCTACCCTTCCTCACCTCAGCATTAGGATATAAAAAAATGAGGCGACCAAAAGCTTCAGTAGGAGCTGAATGAAGGTTGTGTAAAGACAGTGGCTCTGTCAGAAGGGAATGTGCTTATTGACCTTGCTTGTCACCAGAAGGTGAGTGGTGCCTAGATAGCATGCACAGGAGCACCGCTTTGGGGATGACCTCTGAATGGATGGTCTTACCAGCTGGAGCTGGTGTTTTAAGGGTGCTCCGGCCTCCCTCTGAGAGGGAAGCGTGGAGAAACACATCTCCTTTTATTGGATGGCCTCCAGTGCTGTAGTTAAAGATGTTTTGACTTCTGTTCAGCCAGGTGAGTGCAAAGTGAACGCTGCTTCAGGGGCTGAGGTTGAGTCAGAACCAGATTATCCTGCCTGAAAGACTTAACGGAGAAGAACAGGAAGCACTGTGCTGAAGCCATTGCCTGCAGGAGTGGCGTGGCCCTCTTAGCAAATGAGAATGCCAGAATTCAGTAAGAATGTACTATTTATCAAAGACTGAAAGGAGGCGGAGAGATACTGCTCTGAAAGCCCTCCTTGAGTATCCTGTAGTTGAACGTTAAAGGCCTCCTTCCTTCCTGAATGAGGTCGCGATGGGAAGGGCATTATCAGAGTTGTAAGATACCTTTAACGCGTGGATCATTTTGTTCCCACATCCGAGTAACCCCTTTGAGTTCGCGGTCTCGCTGCAGGGCTGTCCGAGAGGTCCCCGAGGAACCTGCTCTTCCACCCTACTTAACAGCATGAACAC
Source organism: Coracias cyanogaster (assembly GCA_033124195.1). Taxonomy (NCBI): domain Eukaryota; kingdom Metazoa; phylum Chordata; class Aves; order Coraciiformes; family Coraciidae; genus Coracias; species Coracias cyanogaster. The sequence continues at coordinate 16,414 of JAVSBS010005057.1, read as the reverse complement.
GTTCTGGGAGCGAGGAGTTGCTCCACCAAAATGAGACGTTCTTAAGTCAGCTTTAGGAAGGCGTGCCGATGGGACGGGTGAGCGTTTTGACATCGCTCTTCTTGAGCGGTAGGACTTTCTATTCACTGCCTCGGTGTGAGTCCAGGGCTGAGCAGCCAGGGATGTGCAATGGGCTGATGTGCTGAGGCATGCGGCATGCTGCTGAGATCTGCCTGGTTGAGTCAAAGAAGGCTTTTTTTTTTTCTTTTTTCACATCAGGGATGAAGAACTGTAAATAAACCATTCGTAGAACCTGTCACAGCTCTATCACATTCACGTTTTTTTTTTCCATTGGACTGTCTTTTTGCTTTCTGTATGAAGACATGAGGCTGCAAGGATGACACAGGCGTGGCCAGTGTTCCTTCCTGGGTGTACCACTTTGCTCACTCTACCAGCAGTAACTGGCCCTGCGAGTCAGTCCCTTCAGGGCACGACGACTGTCTAGGAACAGTGTCCACTAAGTGTAATTTCTACCCACTAGATGGAACTGAAGGACTGTGACCTGAGCTGACACTGAATCTGTTGCTGCCTTACAACTCAATCGCTCATTAGGGATTTTTTACAAGACAGGAAACACTGATTTTGTTGTTTGTTTTGTTTTGTTTTTTCTTCTGATAGTTTTAAAGAAAGAGGAAGAGAATATCAGTAATGAATATTAACGATCAATCGCGTTTTGAAAATCTTGCAGCAGTTCCAAGTAGATGCAGATGATGCTATTGAATAGTATAAAACTGTCTGGAAAACAGGTATGCTGAAAAAAATGTGCCTAATATTAAAACAAACAAAAAAAACCTTGTCATGCCTGAATCACCTATGATGTGTTTAAAGCAAACCATATTGTTCCTAATGATCCATTTGACTTGCTTTCATTAAACACTTAAAAAAGAGAGTTTTATAATTTCTTTTCCTACGGGTTTACTACTTTGCAATTTTTATCAGTTGTTTAAAATATATCAGACCTTTAGATTTATTCCAGTTCAGTTCAACATGTAAAAAGGAAGCTGAAGATGTGGGTAAAATATGCAAATGAAGAGAAATATATTGTAAAAATTCTATAAAAACAAAGAAGTACAACACAGTGTCTGTTTTTTGTTTGCTTTTCCCCTCTCCTCCCTGAATGTTAAATGCTCGGATTTGCAGTGAGATCCAGGGTTTTTCTTACAAATCTTCTTTTTCAGTGCCTGTGAGCTCTTCCTCGTGCTCAGTAGATATCAGATATTGTGTCGAACTATGCAGGATACTTACTTCTGGAGTCGTCTCTTGAATTCCAGCCCTGCTGTTTACATTCCAGTGGCCTTATCCTGAAAATGAAGTTTTCCCATGGATATCCATTGGTTTCAGTGCGAGTGTTTCTTTCCTTTCAGACCTGGAACACATCTGGGGCCCCAGATGTCTCATGTAAAGCTGAGATTTGTCTCCGTATCTCTTGATTCTATTTCGTTGTGTTTATCAGCAAAGGTGCTTGTACCTACCGAGTCCAAGGAGCTGAGCTTAGAAGCTTATTTACCTTGGCTTTGGCTCGAGGAAGGGGCTGTTCAGGGGTGCGCAAGGAAGTCAATGTCTTCTGTGTTTACCTAAAGCTGTAGGTTGTTCTCACTGATTCCACGTGCTCAGAGAATGGTCTTATTAGGTGATTTTCTTAAACACAAATAAATAGTATGATTGTGAAGTTGTCCCTGAGACAACCAGATTTGAGGTTTCAGCTGGTGATAAATCTTAACAAATTCGGTTCAATCCACTATAAAATTTAGCGTGGTTGCAGGTGTTGGAATGTAGCAGAGGTCACAACCATGTTGGGACCTGCTGCTTTTCAGATCTAGTTAATTAGGGCTGTTTTTCTTTCAAGAGCTCTGAATTAGGCTGCAAGCTAAGTCAGGAGCGGGTGACTTTATCTCACCTGCTTTAGGAGAAGGCCGCGCTGTGTTTAAAACAGAACTGGCCCAGATGCCTTGAGTTTTCACTGCCTAGCTCAGATGTAATATTTTCAGTGGGTTTTGAGCTTTTGCAAACATTAAGGCAAGACCTGCCCTTCAATACCGTTATAAATCCAGAGTGGCCGTCCACAAATCCATGAGGGTGTCCTGCTCTGAAACATGGGCACGCTGGCGCAGGGCAAGGCCCAACGCTCTGATCCGGTACTTTCTCTTTCTACTTTGGAATGGTGGTTTGAATGGTGGTTGGTTTCAGTGGTGGTTTAATGGTTTGAAACTGGGAGAAGGTAGCTTTAGATAGGAATTTAGGAGGAAATTCTTCATTGTGAGGGTGGTGAGACACTGGCACAGGTTGCCCAAGGCTGTTGTGGATGCTCCATCCCTGGAGGTGTTCAAGGCCAGGTTGGATGGGGCTTTGAGCAAACTGGTCTAGTGGGAGGTGTCCCTGCCATGGCAAGGCCGGGGGGTGGAATGAGATGATCTTTAAGGTCCCTTCCAACCCAAACCATTCATTAGAGGTGGTGGAGGCCCCATCCCTGGAGATGTTCAAGGCCAGGCTTGATGGTGCTCTGAGGAACCTGATCTAGTTAGAGATGTCCCTGCTGACTGCAAGGCACTTGGACTAGGTAACCTTGGGGGGGTCCCTTCCAACCCAATGCATTCTATGATTCTATGAATGTGGTTTGTTGCAACCAGAATCAAGTGGTGTTGGGTATCTGCTGGGGAAGCCACGAGCACAACCATCATCCCTTGTTTTCAGGGGACAAAACAACAGCCGCAACCATGGGAGCCTATAAAAAGCATGACCCGGTCTTTAGGATAAAGCTCCTAGAATGTTGGAAAACAGATTAATATATGTAAAGAGGCTGTGTTTCAACACTCGGCCCGTTAGGCTGTAGGAGCTCAGGCTGGGTAACAACTGGAACAAAGAAAGTGCATTGGTAAAATGGCCTGGAAAAACAGGAACTGTGCTGGGCTTTGCAGGGGGAAACGGCAATCTGGCCCATCTCTGGATTTCGAGCAAAGCCGTCAGTTCCCATTCAAGTGAATAAGAGAGAAATCCACTGTGAATAGGGAAGGAATTAAGTAAGAGGTGAAGGAAGTAAGATTAGCGCTCATTTTTTCCATGATGCTCAGGTCGAATTTAATCAGGTCTATTCTGCAGTAATCTTTCAGAAATAATAAAGAGCTGGTACCCAGTTGGATCCCAGGCTGCAGCATCGTGGTGGGCACGTAAAGGGGTATGCAGCCTGGGGAGGAGCAAAGCCTTCAGCCCCAGATCCTTATTTCCTCCAGCTGGAAACATCAACAAGCGTAAACAGATGGGAATCTCAGACAGTTTGGTAGTGGTCCTTGGCATTTAGAGATCCATCCTTTTTATATTCAAGGGCTGAGAATGTTTGGATTTAGGGAACACGGGGAAAAGAAGTGGAGAAAGGGTAACTGTGTCTTGGAGACACTTAACACCCAAGTGTGAGGCGGTTTGCTGGGGAGTTTCTCCTAATGCTTTTCTGACAACTTTAATGACTTTTTTTTTTTTTTTTAAGCTGGTTTCTTGCTTCCATGGCTGACTTTCCATAAATTGTACTGCCTTTTTTTTTTTTTTTTTAACCTTTGCAGTGCAAATAACAAATATTTAAGCTTGCATTGCATGGAAAAAGTCAATGTTATGAAAACTAAACAAATGTAAAATTAAAGCTCCTGCAAATATTTGTCAGTGTTACCTTCTCTCACAGGCTTGGTTCCAAAACACTTGGCTAGCATCTCCTAGCACCTGCATCATCGACCACGCTCACTTTGGGCTGTTCTGATACCTACAGGTGAGATGAGATGAGATGCTCCATCTCACGTGCACAGGGTGGACCCTGCCCTCTCCTCACATGCGCCTCGGGGAGTGTTCCCCATCCCTACCTGCAAAAGTCTGGGCTAATTGTGGTGAGCTTAATTGTAAGTGGTCAGGCATTGGAACAGGCTGTCCAGGGAAGTGGTAGAGTCACCATTCCTGGAGGTGTTCATAAAAACAAGTAGATGTGGTGCTTTGGAACGTCAGGGAGATGCTGGGATGAAGGTTGGACTTGATGATCTTAGAGGTCTTTTCCAACCAAAATGATTCTATAGTCTCTCCTCTGCTGGCTCTGGGCGGTGACTATAGTAGTACCTTTTCAGTTGTCTCTTGTTTTTTTTGGCCTGCTTTGGTGCATCTCTTGTGCCTCGCTGCAAGTTCCCCACAAAGCTGTGTTTGGTGGCTCCTTCGCTTGGCAGAGAAGAGACGTGCGGCGATTCCGTGGGGATACAGAGAACTGGCGCTTGTGGCTTCTGAAGGTGGCTCTTTGCTGCTCTCCGGTGGGTTTGCTCCCTTCCAGGAGGCGTTGGTAAGGTGGGTGCTCAACATCACACCTTCTTACTACTTTATGCCCAATATCTGACAGGCAGGATTCTTTTTAGCTCTTTGTAATGAGTCATCCCCCTTCTCTTTAACGCACCTCTGGGAGCTCAGCTTTCACCTTGCTGCCTTTCAGGCTCCCAAAGGTTTTAAGCTTCTCAACCACATAATTTCTAGGAACCAACAAAACACCTTATTGGACTCCAGAGGAGCTGCTGCTCTGCTCATCTGGGGGCACTTTCATCCACATCAGGAGCACGAACTAACACAGAACGAAGTTAAAAGAGGTGAAGTGATGCGCAGCGTGTTTTGGTCATGATTTAAATCTATTCCCCGTGTGTTTTTAGCCAGACCCACTAAATTTCCTCACGCTACATGACAGTTATTTGCATGGCTGTGGAGCGTTGCTCTGAGCGGGCTGTGCAGGTGTCCATCAACCACGGGCTGGTGAAGCTTGGTCTGAATTTCTGGGTGACACATTCTGGAAATGCTGCTTCTTAGGACTTTATACTTGCTTATCAGTAAAAGCATCCTATACAGATTTTTTTTTTTCTCTCTCTCCAGTAAGTCATCTCCTGTGGTATGGCACCTCTAACGGGAGGACTTCAATGTGCATGTGCAGCTAGACGTTTATTAGGGCTTCAGTTCATCATCGTGCTCATCATAGATTAAGTTAAATATGGAATTAAGGTGTAATCTTAAACACGTCTTGTTAAGCATTTAAAGGTAGGCTTTAAATTGGGCTTGTTGCCGTGGAGCCTAATCAGACCACCCTGTTGATGGGAAGTTCACAAATTGCACGGCTTCGTCTTGCATCCGGCAAAATCTGGAAAGGCAGAAAATACAAAAAACTAATTATTGAGTCAGGAGAAGTGTTGAGTCAGGAGACCTTAAGTCTCATCGGCTTGCTTGAGAACAAGTCATGTCTGCCTTTCTTACTCCTCTCCTTTACAGAAACCACCCCCAGAAAACCCATTAATCAAAAATGTCAATGGTTTCCCAGAAATCCCCACCCCCCACACCTCGAACTTTGTTTCTCAGAGTAGCAGGTTTGGCGTTTTCCCCCCCACCAACTGTATATTTCTATTTTATTTTAATGGCTTTGTTCCTTCATACCATGAGTGTTAATATTTAAAGGTAAAAGAGCATTTCATCCGCTGTGGGGTCAATTTTGGATACGCTGCTGGATTTTAAGCATCGCTTTGCCTTCAACAATTGTCCTTCTTGTGCTGCTCTGAAAAATGGCGTTTGCCTCCACTCGTTTGCCGGCCTCAAAATACGTTATGATGCATTCGATCTTTTGGCACCTTATTTTTCTGCAGGAGATGTCTCAGCTTCTTCAAAGCTGACAGCATCTGGGAGGGTTTGCTCCTTGCTCACCACCCTCCCCAGCTCCCTGCTGCGGCATCAGCCTTTTCCGTCGCTCAGGAGGGAAACCTCCCGCCAAGGCAGGACCTGGGGAGCTGAAAATAGTCGCTTTACCCAAAATTCCCTCCTGAATTTTGCACTAATAATGCTGAGAGGTTTTAGCTTTTCTTTAGGTCCACACAGAGGTGAGGTGGGGGATCCGTGGATGAGGAGTGTGGACTGATGTCCAGGAGGTCCCTTGTGCTTGTTGTGCGTGATAGGTATTAGAGAAGCTGCTCTGCTCCGTGAGGTCTCCTTCCAGCCAAAACCAGTGTTGGAAAAGCAAGAACAAGGTTCCTCCCGTTCCTTGGGGTGTTTGCCCACTTTCTTTCCAGCGCTCCCTGCACCTTCCTGCCCCTCGGGCCAGCGAAGGTTGCGGGGCAGCTGCACAAAGCGTAAGAGCCATTGCTGCTGGGAGAGGGTTCCTTCTGCAAAAAAAAATATATATAAAAAAAAAAAAATCATGCTTTTACTTCCCAGCTTCTTGCCTCGAGCACATCCCGAGCCCTCGCCAGGCAGCCAAGCGCCAAGGCTTGCCAGCTGGGAACAGCATGTCCCGGAGCGGGAAGCGCCTGTTCTTGGTACGGCGGTAACGGCGGCATATGGCCCTGGCAGGGCTGGCCGCCCCCGGAGCGGCTGCCGGCGCCCAACGATGCCGGGAGCACGCTGGTGGCTCTGCCGGGAGCACGCTGGTGGCTCTGCCCGGCCCCAGCAACCGCTGCCCACAGACCACCGCAGAGAAAGCTGGGTGCCTGCCTAGGGTCTGAGCGTGGCCCATGGAACCGTAGAATTGTTTTGGTTGGTAGACCTTTCAGATCATTGAGTCCAACCATTAACCCAGCACTGCCTGGTGACCAGCAAACCATGTCCTTCAGCACCACCTCTCCATGGCTTCAAAAACTCTCCAGAGATGGGGACTCCACCACTGCCCTGGGCAACCTGGCGCAGCCCTTCACAACCCTTTTGGGGAAGAAATTGTTCCTCGTGTCCAACCCCAACCTCCCCTGGTGCAACTTGAGGCTGTTTCCTCTTGTCCTGTCCCTCGTTCTTTGGGAGAACACCTGGAGATGTGCTGGCTTCTGCAGCTAAATGCAGCTCTGCAGCTTCTCCAAGTTGCAACCCCCACATGTATCGCCGCTGGGACAGCGCTGTCCTTTGCAATACGCGTTTTGTTCCTGGGCTCCTGAGCAGGAGGAGCTTTCTTTCCCTGGAGAAAAGCCTGTTCTCAGTTTCCCCCAGAAAGCAGCCCATCACTCCTCTCCTCGCCTCAGGCAGCACTGACCTTACCTGGGCTCGTGTCCAGTTTGTTCCTCTCCTCAGGACATGGTTCCTGGCACACGAGTGACCCACCAGCCCTTTGATTGCCCTGATGGACACAGCTGTGATGCCACCACCCTGCCATCTGCCCCAGGCAACCTTCGGCCTTTTTTCCTTTAAGACTTTTCCTCCTTTAAGGATTTCAGAGAATGGCAGAAGCTCACCTGGTTTAGCAAGACTTCAGCCCAGCTTGAGCTAACAGAGAGCAGGGAGCAGTGATTGCTTTGCTTACAGAGGTATAAGCTGCAGGTGACCTTCCTAACTCTACTTCTAGCTTCTCATTTTTACACTGCCCTTTGCCCGAGGCCCTTGGGAAGTTCCTGGGGGAAGAGCTGCACCCATAAAGCTGCCTGTGGTCTCCTCTTCTGTTTGAGGGACCAGTTCCCTTAATGTTCCTGTGGTTGCACATGTAGCATCTTCTGGTGTTGAGAGCTGTCGTGCTCTGGGCAGCCCTCCGGCTGCTGGATCCTGGAAGGAGAGGCATCACCTGGGGCTTGTTCTCTCAAATATCCCTCAGGCTCCCCCCGTAGCCCTGAAAAAGAACATTTGGTTGGCGGTGAGGTCTGCCTTCTCACCCCAGGCTGCCGGGAGCTGCAGGCGTGTTTGCTGTATGTGGAGTCACGCAGTTGTCAGTGCTGATCTATGGCTTTAATTACAAGCTAGTCTTCTGATAAGTCCCTAATAAGTCAAAACAGACACTTGCAGCTCAGCCCCAGCTTGTGAGTGGTTCAGTTCAGCATCCAGGAGCCCTCATCAGTGCAAAACTTGACCTGAGTGTGAATCTCCCTGGGCAAAGGCTGGGTCTCGTGTCCCACCCCCTCTCCCCAGCTGCCAGCTCCAGCCCCGGTTCTGCCCTCGCTCCGGCACAGCTTGGCCTCTCTGCTGGAGACACAGCTAAAGGCCTGGCTTGGATGTGCCTCCTTTGGCTGTCGGATGTCCCAGGAGGTTTTTGCTGAGCCGGAGACCCCCTTTTCTCAGGGCATGCAGGAGGAGGAAGGTGAGGTGGGGGCTGTGGCTGTTTGGGGACGCTGCACCCCTGGATGCAGTGTAACAGCTCAGGTTTTGAGTGGACCTACCCTCCTCGCCCAGACGTTGGACACCTCTGCAAGCCAGCAGGCATTAACCCAGGCTGCGGCTGCAAATGGTGACGCTGGAAGCACAGCGTATTGGCAGAGTCAGGGGGATCCCCCAAAATACACCATCCCTTTGGGGTGCCCGCTGCAGTGCTGGGTCCCCGCCGTGCTGCTGGGTGTGACGGAGCAGCCACGTGTACGACCACCCCATTTCCACGGGCCACCCAGAAACCCCAGCGCAGACCCCAGGCCTGTGCCCGGAGCACGTTCACCCATCCTGCTCTTTCAGCTCCTGCCTCCCACGGCCACGGTGGCGGCCCCAGCGCCTTCCCGGAGAGCTCTGCCAGCTCATAAACTGCTTTTAATCTCTAAAGAAGGTCTTTTGTGCAGCCTTTTGTCAACAGGGCCTGTCCCATTGCTATAGCTACGGCCCTTTTGCTGCCGGACACACCTGTTTGTTTTTCCAGCTCCTTTCTGTCGCCATCAGATTTCTCTGCCACCTAAATAAAAATACCGAGAAAAGCCCTGCCCTGGTCCTGCGCCCTCGTCGCCTTCACCGGTTCAGGAAACTCCTCGTTCCCTTGGGACTGGTTTTCTGCAGGCAACAGCCTCAAACCAGCCTGCTCAGCGAGGGCCCCTGGGCACCGCTTTGTTTTCTGGCTTTTACCCTCAATACGACTGTGCTCGTGGTGGAGAGGGGCTGGGGACAGCGGGGTTGGCAGTGAGGTGAAGCAGACGCCTTGGGAAGGGTGGAGGTTGGTGGTGGCCCCATGACCTGTCAGGAGGAATTTTGCAGATACACCATGGGGGTTTCTCGCTGAATGTTTCCCCCCACTCCATGCGTTAAAACCTCCCAAATCAGTGCTTTTGGGATATTGGCCTCGTGCACGTGCTTGGGCAGCAGGAATTGTCCCAGCTCCTGGGCCACAGCGCAGGGGAGCGAGATTGTCCCCCCCAGAGCACCTGGCCCTGTGCTGTCCCCAGCACCAGGAACCTTCCGGGGGTTTGCATCACCCTTTGGGGACGTTAAAAAAAAACCAAACATATATCCCAGCTTCACCAGTCACGGCTGCTGCGAGGCCAGAGAAAAACACCCAGAGGTGGAAATGATCCTGGGGGAATACCCCGTCGTTTGCAAACCTTGCCCCTGCGCAGGGCGTTTCTCCTGCGCCAGGCTGAGGACGGCAGCTTGTGATGGACATCAAAGGCATTTCCAAGAGCACAGGCGGCTGATCTGGATCTTTACTGGGGCAACCTGACCATAAGGATCCTGCTTTTCGTTTCTTCCCCTGCCAGATGCAGCTGAGATCTGTGCCTGGCGCCGGGGCTGTGGGATCCACTGCGCCGGCACGGCCAAGCTGCTGGTGTTTGCTTTCCCCGCTCCATGAACCCAACCTTGGCGCGGCTGAGTCACGCTCTCCGCTGCCTCCTGACTCACCGCTGCGCCGAGAAACCTCCGGAGCTGGGCACAGAAATCCACCCCCGGGCTGCAAGGTTTAATCCCCCAGCTCCAGAGCTCCAGCCCTTTCCGCTGGGACCCAAAGCGATGCTGAGGAGGAGAAGGGAGAAGCAGCAGGGCCCACCCGGCCCCAGCCAGGCGTGAAGCTGTGATGGTGACACAGATGTGCTGGAGGCAGGGAGCAGGGTGCCAGGATTTGGCCCTGCTTTTGTGCAAGCTGGCAACAAAATAATTAAGCAAAACCTCCTCCATGTTTCACCGGAATGTTATTGCTATTTATTATCCTGCGGCTTTGGTGCCGCTTCTAAATATTTAATGCGTTGGCAATTGTGGTTTTGATTAATGTGATGTCTTTGGTACGTGATGCGTGCACTACCACTGGCAAAAAGAAATAAAAAGAACTTTAATGCTCTTCCTGAAACAAGGCTGGGTTTAGGAGCGCTGCTGAGGCCACGCACCTCATCCAGCCCCAGGCCGGCCCCCACCGTGCGCATCCTGACACCCAGCGCCGTGTTACTGCTGTCAAATCTCAGCTGACATCCAAGTTATAGCAGATCCTAAATAACACGAGCCACGATGCCAGCTCTGTGGGGACGCCAGCGAGGGCTGCTGCACATCTGGAGCACACAGGCACATCTGGGCAGCTGCTCCGGGCGGGATGGGGTGTGTGAGCAGGAAGGGCAGGGGAACAGCTGGAGCGTTTTGGCCACGGTCTGGCTCTCCCGCTGCTCGTCGCTCGCCGTCAGACAAAACCAAGCTGCCGTTGGGTGGAAAACAGGCTTTTCAGGAGCGATCGGTCACGCTCGGTTGGATGTCGCTGGAAGCGAGGAGCGGGGAGCGCGGCGTGGCAGCGGCTGCTGACCTGCCCCGCGGTCGGATTTGTCTGTTAGAAAAACATCCAGTTTTGATATTTAAGATTTCCAGCAATGGAAAATTCACAGCAGCCACAGGGACGGGGAGCCAGGCGCTAATTGGCGGAACTTGTAGAAAAAGTGTCCCTCCAGCTCTTTTCCATTGGAAAATCCAAAAGCTTTCTCCAACTGTTGATTTCTCATAAAAACTGAAGCAAAACATGCTGGGCGGGGAGGCAGGGGTGAGGGAAGATCTTGACAATGTTGGAGCAGCCCTTTTCGCTCTGGCGTGGCAAATATTTACATTTTTTCATTTTCAAGTTACTCTTGTTTGGAAACCATTTGTTTTATATTGCACTTTGTTACCACGCTCTGAAAAATCACAAGGAAAACAAAGCGGTTTTGCAGAAATACAATCTTTCGGCCAAAGCGTTTTTCCTAATTTTCCCTGGGAACGTTGGCATTTTGGAGCCTTTTCCAACTTGGAAATTGCAGAGCGATCTCTCATCCCTGTTTGTCCAGCTACAGCATAGAAGAACGATTCTCCAAGGGTTAATACATCTTTTAATAGCTTTTTTAACCCATCCTGGGCGGCCAGCAGGCACTCGCGCTGCCTGGCTCTGGGGACTGGAGCCATCTGTGGCTCTTCCTCCCGCCCGGCTCAAACCCACCCGCAGCATCTGCCAGGGGGTTTTGCTATCATTTAGTAAATCACTCCAAAATCACCAATAAACGAGCGCTGGAGGTAGCACCTAAAGATCTTGCAAGGAGCATCTGAAGAGAGAACCTTCTCTTATTGCAGAGCTAGCTCTTGCTGGGCAGCGCGGGCGCGTTGTCCGCGGGGTGGAAGCTGCGATGTCCTTCCAGGCGAGTCGCTGCCATTCTTTTCCATGCGCTGGAGAGGGTGGGAGTGATTTGGGTAATTAGCACTGGGAATATGAGCACAACTAACAGTGCCAGGTGAGGGCTGTGTGGCCACGTCCCTACCTCCTTCTCATGGAGCAATAGATGAGAGGTGAAGGATGGGAGAGGTCCTGGGAAGGCTGTGGGCTCAGAAGTGGCTCTTAATCATCCATGTGACATCACACCATGGCAAAATCCAGTCTCAGCTTGGGGTTGTCCTTCAAGAGGTGGATCTGAGATCTGTTGAAGTGACTGCTCCATAATCCTGGTGTGGGTTGCAGCAAGGTGGACGCTAGTGCTCTGCATCCCAAAATTCGGGATGCCACAGCTGTGGCCAGGGCAGCGGCTCCAGCTTTGCAATGCTTGTCATACCTTTCCTTCCTCAAATCTCCCTCGGCTCCTCCGATCCTAACATCTTTCCTGCTGCGACCAAAGCGTGCTGAGATGCATCTCGGCACTTGTGGGTGAGGAGAGGCTCCATCCCTTTCATCTTGCAGAGCCATTCCCAGAGGAGCTTTGCTGCAGGGGGTCTGGGGAGGGGGAGAGCCGATGCCAAGTCTCCAGCCCCTTCTCAGCAGCATGAACCTCCCTGGAGACATGCTTGAGAAAAGCCACCATTGAGGTGCTGTCCCGCAGTGAACAATGCACATGGTTGGGTCTCACTGCCTAGTTCCTGGGGAAGCTCCTTCTATTGCCTGCTCCAGCCGGTGAGGCCAAGTGCAGGGACACCAGCCCCAAAGGGCATCGGTGGCTCCTGGCTGATGCCTGGCCCGGGGCTGTGGGGCTGGGGACAGCAGCTCACAGGCCATGAGCTTTCTGCTGGAAACCTTCCCCCTGGGTGAAAACGTGCCTCAGGTGGGGCATGCTTGCAGGTGTGGGCAGTTGGTTCAGGTGTCTGGAATAAAGCTAAGGGCTGCAAAAGGGTCAGTCCTTCCTTTAAAAGTCCTCTGCAGGGAGTCTTTGTCACTGGTGATGTCCTGCCTAGGGTGGGGTGTGCAGTGCAGTGCAGTGCAGTGCAGTGCAGTGCAGTGCAGTGCAGTGCAGTGCAGTGCAGTGCAGTGCAGTGCAGTGCTGCTTTGTGAGAGCTCTCTCTCTGCTTCCAGTGGGTCCAGCATCACCTCTCGCCCTGCATCTCCGCTTCCAGCCCTCCTGGTGAGCATGTTTTCTCAACCCCTGGTTCTTTGTGCTGCTTTTCAGGATGCTGCCCTAGGCTGAGGTCTGCAGACCCTCCCTGGGGTCCTGGGTGCAGCTGCACCCAGCACTGCTTCCCCTTTGGGGCTCTTTGATCCTGAGCTCCTGGAGGGACAGTGTATGAGCAGGGGCTCCTGCCATGCCCCCTGCCAAGCCCTGGCTCTGGGGCATGAGCTGGGCACCAGTGCTTGGGCACGGCCACCAACTCCAGCAGCCCTTTTTGGGATGCTCCAGTGACGTGGCTCAGTAAAGCCCAGAGATGCTTGTGGGGGGACATTTGGGTGCCCTGGCAGTGCTGGGGGGGGCGTCTCAGCTCGCACGGGAACATCTCTGCTGCCTGTTCCCTCCTCTCCTCCAGCACATCCCCTTGCTCGAGCACTTCCTTCCTCCTGTCCCTTTTTTCCAGGGATGCTTCTCCTCCGCCGCTGTCTCCTGTCCCAGCAGCTGTTTTGTAGCACCAGCTATTTTGACTACTCGTTAACTATTTATCCAGATGGAGCGGGTCTGTTGTCCTGTGCCTGGCATGTTTTTTCCATATACAAATTCTGCGCCGAAGCGGAGAGAACAAAGCCCAGCGAGCTCCGTGAGTCCTCCCGAGCGCTGGGTGTGTGCCTTGGCTGCCGTTCAGCCTCCCCAGGCCCCAGCCCCTGCCCTCGCTCCCTTTTACATTGAATTCGGGGGGCTTGTCCTCCTCACTCCTGCTCTTTCCCTCGCTCCTGTCATGCCGTCGGACCTCGCCCTGGCCCAGATGCAATAAGGAACTGACCTGCCTTCATTTTCCTAGCACTTAATTTTAATCAAATGCAAATCCCCAACACTTTGCAAACCCAGCAGCCCGTGCAGATGTTAATTGCTGGGGATGCTGTTTGGCGCCCTGGGAAGGGGCAGGATGGGACCCCCGTCTGGGATGATGTCCTGGCTCTACCCAAAACTGAGGTCACGCCAGGTCCCCAGCCTCCAGCAAGGGAGCTCAGGGGAGGTTTAGGGCCCTGTGCATCCTCCCAGGGACACAAATGCTTCCCTGGGGCTCTGGAGCTGGGTCTCTGCAGCCCCTACTAGGGCACAAACCTACTGCAGAGCTCAGCTCCCAAATAAGCTTCTCTCTGCTGCTAGATAAAGCCTCTTGCTTAAAGCTGCCTTTCCCCAGCAGTGTGGTGCCATCACTTCTCCAACCCTTGGAGCTCCCTGTCTCCATTAGGGACAAGAAACAGCTTCACCCAAGCACCTCTGTGAGCAAATTCCTCGGGAGTCTCGCCTCCATCCCCTGCTCCAGCAGGACCGAGGGTTTCCCCGTGAGCAAGCCCCATGGCTGGTGGCCAGCAGAGCCGAGGGTGCCCTCGCACCCACATTCCCCCCGGTGAGGTCCCGGGTTTGGCCGCTGAGCAGCATTTGCATTGAAAATCCAACTTTGAAATGCAAAAAGCGCCTGGCTGCCACGGGAGATGTTGCAGCGGGGAGTTTACAACAAAGCCTAAATATTTATTTATCCAGAAACATGGTGTTTTCCCTCTGCTCTTGAACTTCATGATATTTATTTCCTTTGCTCCCTGCCGGGCTGGGGATGAGCAAGGGCAGCCCCCAGCTCAGTCGTACCAGAGGGGCCATTTCCCACCACCTCACAGCAAAACCAGCTAAAACTCAAAAAACCCTGCCAGAAGTTCTTCCTTCAGCAAAACTTCTTTTCTGTTGAGCTCTTTTCTTTGCAGAGAGCCCGAAGTTTCCGACCACACTTGTCGCTCAGTGCATGAAAGGAAAGTTGGCAGCTCTCCGGGCTATTGTCAAAGCTCCTTGCGAAACTCAAGGATTTCGGGTGCGTTTCCTACCCGCCGCCCTTATCGAGGTTTTGCATGCTCTTGGCAGTTCTTTGCGCCACCAGGGCGGTTGCATGGTGCCAAATGCCAGTGGGACTGGGGCAGCACTTGCCTCAATGCCCCCGGCCCCTTATAGAGGTGCATCCCCCAGCGTGGGTACGTTAATGGAGATAAAGTGACTCCCTGCACAACTTCTTCAGCAAATTCCCTGCTATTTCTATTTGTGAGTTGTCAGCCAAGGTTTGCTGAGGAGCTCGTGCTCATGGTGGTCACTGAAGGCTTTGCGGCAGCATCTTGGGGTGCATCCCTGTATCCCTCACACGCCTTGGGGACACTTGGGGAGCTTGAATGTCAGATCTCGCCCACAGAGTGCAGAGTTTGCCTTCAGCACGTCTCCTCCCCACATTCCCACCCTGCCTCTTAGTGAGTCTGTGAAAACATGTAAGTCGATGGAAGGGTGACAGGACCAGACCCCCGGGGATTCACCCCAGCCCCTGGAGGCACAGTCTGCTCTGTCCTTCTTTTGGGGTGAATTTAATATCACAGCCAAGCGCTGCTCTGTGACTAAACTGACTTCCGAGGAAGGTTTTTGAGCCCAGGCTGGACTTTATGGCAGGTAAGTGGCTCCTACGCCAGGTGATCAAGCCTTGCTTTTCAGGAGCAGGGACTTGGGACGTGGTCCACGCAGAATCCATGTGTGCTACAGCAGGCGCCGCGGGCACACATCCCCTGAGCTGCCTGAGGTTTGGGTCACGCTGCTGAACCTTTGCAAGGTGGGTTGTGGAGCTCATTAGTGAGGGACGTGGGACCCAGAATGGGCTGGATTGTCCTCTCCCCTTAAGAGCTCTCAGGCAGGAGCAAATCTGTGTGCAGTGGGTGCTGGGCGCATCAGCGAGAGGTTTAATACCTGCGGGGTGTTTGGGGCTTTACATGTGCCCTGGGTGAGGGTCTCTCTGGGGACCCCACTGCCCCCAGGACAGAGTGTTGCAGTTTGTGCTCAATCTGTGCCCCATGGCCATTGCTGGCATCCTCTGGAGCACTTGTGAGGAGGTGATCAGGGAAGACTGGGCACAGGGAAGCCACAGACGTGGGGTCGTGATGCTGCCTCTGCCAAACCACAAGGCCCACAGTGCCCCAAAGTGTGTCCCTCAAAGGCTTTCCCTAGGAGACCATCAGGATCCAGAGGACCAGGATCACTGGGTGCATGGTCAGGATGTGTCCATGCAGATTTGTGTGACATGAGAGTGACATCAGGTCAGAAATATTTATCTTTGGTGTGTGCTGCTCGTGGGGGCCACGCTGCCATCCCGGCATGCTGCCGACAAACCCCGTGTGCTGTGCCCACAGCGGGAGCGACCGGCCCCGCCGTGTTTGTGCGAAACACGAGTGCACCCTTGGCCAGCAGCCACCGAGCGACAGCAGGAGGGTGTTCAGCTTCCTCAAGACCGCCTGGCCATGGAGATAAGCGCCAGACCAGGAAACTGCTTGGGCTGCGCTGGCCTAGAGCAAGTTTTGGCTCCTCGGCAGCGGGGGGGGCTGCGAGCTTTGAGGGCAGCACCCGAGAGCCTCACCTGCCGGACAGCAGTCCCAGGATGTCCTGCGAGGTGCCCTCCTGGGGATGGTCCCAGCATGGCTGTGGTAGGACTGGAAGAGGCAGTGGGGGGAGGCAGGGCAGCAGCATGGCCAGGAGAACCTGCCAACATCCCCATCCTGTAGCCATGTAACCATCCTGGCTGTGACCCCGTGGATAAAAGAGGAGCATCGTGGCACAAGCACCCTGCAGTCTGTGCCACGCGCACCCTCGCAGCACCCCAGTGAGACAAGGCCCCCTATTTCATGGGGCAATGCAGGCATCACTCTGACCAGCTACAGAAACAGGGAGATCTCTGTGCTCAGCATCCCCAGCACCACTGCTAATAGCCAGCCTGCCTGGGGAAAGGACGTATTCTGCACTCTGTGCAGCGCTTGAGTGAACAACAAGTTAACCATGATCTAACGATGTGCTCTTGTGGCCAAGAAGGCCATTGGTCTCCCAGGGTGCATTAGAAG